>APFE031610877.1:0-14137 GCA_000404065.3 Pinus taeda | reverse complement strand
TTTGATATATCATGTTGCATTTCTTCCTCTTCTTCATGAGTCATGCTAGAGCTTTCAAGTTCCTTACTAGGTGTTTGCATTTTCTTTCCTCTGGGCATCAATTACTGATAATAATGCTCTACTATGACCTTTGAATTCTTTCAAAATAAATTTCAAACCAATCTTAAGCAAAAATTTAAAAGAATATACACACCTTTTTTCACTTTGTAGGAGCTCGATATTTCCTCTGATTTATCTCTGAACTTTCAAATCATCCAGTTCTAAAATTGTGACCTGCAGTAGCCCTCTGTTTCCTCTTTCCAATGCCACTAGTTTGATCCAAATTGGATTCTCCAAGGAAGAGTTATACAAAATCTCCCACAGTGACCTGATTATAGACTAGTTCAGTAGAGCGAACTTGTACAATGTGCCACAAGTCATTGTTTTGACCTTTGGCTCTGAAAAATATATACAAGAAACTACAGTCTGTCCTCTTTTTGTACCTTCTTATGAAATTTCAATCGAATGCTTAGAGAAAAGTGATGACGATTTTCCCCAAGTCACCTGTTTGGAATGTAATGCATGAGTCTGCAAAAAGACCAACTTCCTCAGATCATATCTCCGCAAATATTGCACGAAAATCTCTGAAATTCGGACCCAAGATTTAGCACGACGTCTTCTCAAATGGTTTTTTTTCTTAGCTTCTGCAATGTCACAGAAAAAATTTATAGCTAAAATGCCACGATGACCTTTTTGGAGCAGCGAAACCCTAGAATCCAAAGCTCTAATACCAAATGTTATGAAACTAGCTCAAGAAAAGATAGAAAAGTTAGATCAACGCCTTAAAGGGCAACCCCCTTTACATTACATAAATGAACAATTCTTGGATTATTCAAATGACAGAACCTCCTTTCTATATATAGGAGTCTAAGGAGTCACAATATAACCTAGCCGACCTAACAATAATAATATAAAGCCACAAAAATAACAATAGAGGGATTCTATGGGGCACAATAATAACAATATGGGAACAATAGGGGCACAACAATATTAATAAGGGGTACAAATACAATATTAATGGGGTAATCACTAGTATTATAGGGACCCAACATTATGATTAAACCCTCCCAACCACCTGGGATATACATCAGAGTTACACATCTCAGTGAAATGCAAGCAAGAGAAATTCACTCCAACTGAAAGTCCCCAAATCAAATTGTGTTGTGAATGCTCTAAATTCGAATTTTCCAAGAGGGTTCTCTCTCCATGTCCTATAGAAGAAATGTACAGTTCTTGGTGAAGCAATGATGGGCTTTAGGAGTTGGTCAAGCCTTCAAACAGAGGGAATGGGCATTTCACAAGCAACATCCATAGGTTGATAAAGAATACCTATAGGTTTCATTAAATGTGTTGTTAAACAAACTCAAGTAATGGATGTTGCATCTAAATTTCCCTATTTCAATTTTGGTAGGTTGACAAAGAATACCTATAGGTTCCATTAAAAGTGTTGTTAAAAAAACTCAAGTAATGGATGTTGGACCTAATTTTCCCTATCTCAATTTTGGTTGGCCAACTCCTAGAGAAAAATAAGTCAAACCAAGTTGAATTTAAAATTGATTAATGGGTTTGTTTTAGTGGAAGAGGTATAGCCGAAGTAGGTTCAAGAGGAGATGAGGCTCAAGTATTTGGGCATTCTCCAAATCACATGTTCAAGGAAACCATTTTCCTTTTTAGTTTATATGAATATGCCAAGGAAGACGCAGGACAAATATTCACATATATAGTGCCAAAATTTACTAATTTATGAACTAAAAGTGCTTGGGGTTGTATGTCTTTATGAATAAAAGAGGTTTTTATATCATTCACAACATTGCAACAATGGATTACAAGCATTGTTGACTGGATGAATCTTGAAACAGATCATCAAGGTTTTATGCGACCATTTGTGACCATACTTGAAATTTCCCACTGTGCAAACCTATCTTGAAAAACCCATTATTATTCGACAACTGCGAAGGAAGCATTCCATATATTTCTGAATTTTGTTAGGGTCTGATGGTTTGATTCTCTCTTCAAATATATCTTAAATAACTTCGTTGGACGTGGGACACAGTTGGGTACAATCTATGGAGATGTTGTTAGATTCGAATCGTAGAACAAATATCAAGGATTTGGATTTGAACTTTGGTCCAACTTTGATGACTTCATGATCACAACATATTTCATATTCCAGTTCTTCAACGTTTAATGAGCTTTAATCGAAGATCATTTACTCATCTTTAACATTGTTAAATTATTTCTTACTTGTTTGTAGGATTAAGCATTCATACAACTGAGGGCATTATAACTGAGTTATCCATATCTGGAAGGAGGGACATCTAGACCATGTCATCTGTGTCCAGGGTAAAAGGTTTGGGTTGGGAAAGCGTTGTTGATATAATTTTTCCAATAGCTAATACATTGAGTTATAATGTATACATGTGATAGTATTGGTCTGTCCAATAGAGTCATGATGATTGATGAAAGTGGTACCATCAATTACACCTAAGGAAGCAAAGAGATGCTTCCATCAATCAATATAAATAGGAATTGGCCCTGTAATAATCATTGTAAAGTAACAGGTTGAGTTTTATGCTCAAATGATGGCTTGTACTAGGCTGTGATATACCATTGAATTGGATGATAATTTACTTTAAAATTACAATAGAAAAGTAGTTCATGTTTGAGCAATTGATTTTGATTCGACTTATATATAATAATAATAGTAAGGGATCAGCTATGGTGTGGGATGTAACAATAGAAATTTTAAACAAAAGAAAATTGTAGGTAAAAAGCCTACAACAAAATTTTCCATTTTCTGAGTACTCCCCGAGCAAAGCCCACAAAAATATGCAGTTGGATATCAAGAAATATTGTTTTTTGAAGATGAGTCATCATGCCATGAGGATGCGAATTATCTCCATATATTAGGAATGGATATAGGAATGGATATTGTCCACGAATGGCCATTTACTATTGTCTTGGTCTGCTAAGGTCTTCTTTTCATTCCCATATCACTTCCATGAACAACTACTTCAAGAATGCTTACAAATTCAAAGATTTATAGATTGAATGTGAAGTTGGTTTTGGTTAAAGGATTCGACTCAAATCTCAAGATATACTTATAAAGCAGATTTAAAAATTTATCCTTATGATTTTGCTAGTGATGAATATGTTGAGTCAAAGTTAGAGCTATGTTCCAGTTAGAGAGATTGATATCCAAAATCCTGATAAAATCAATATAAATGGTGACATGTAGCATGTTCAAAGTGACAGGTGGCATTTGGAAAAACTTATAGTGGTTGTTAACATTTCTAAGGAAAATATGGCAAGCATAAAATGATGCCCATTTTGAAAAATAAATTAACAAATGCAATAATATAGTTCCAATCAGAGATAAGTCTGAGAATTGGTACTAAATGCTCTTAATTTATTATTAGATTACCATGAATTTAAATGTGTCAAAACACTTAACCATCTTTTACTATTTGGAGAAATACAGTTAAATTCTCCTAATTTATTATTAGTTTACCATCTGTTTAAATGTATCAAACCATTTGATGTTTTATCAACCGCCTTTTACTATTTGGGATATATAGTTACACAAAAGGAGATAAATATAAAGATGAAAAATGAAGAAGATCAAAAGATAAAGATCATGAATGTAGAAGAAAGAAATATAAAGATCATGAATGTAGAAGACACAAAGATAAAGTTAAAAAAAAAAAATAGAAGATGAAGACAAAGAGCATAACTGAAAAAGATTGAAGGTGAATGGCATTAAAGAAGAAAATGAACATTCAATCAACAAGGACCTTTAAACATGAGAAGATGATTGTATCATAATTTTGTTAAGGGGGGAGTATGAAGGATTAACTCATATTTGTGAATCATGATTAATATTTAAATTATATGATGGTTTTGTGATGATGTGTACCAAGCATAGAAGTCTACTTAAGAAACAATCATGAGGAGAAATAAGTGGAAATTAGAGATGGAGATCAGTGAAGAGATTAATGGAAATATTATGGGAGATAGTTATACATTAGGTTGAAACACATATATTATGACCTAGCTATTATAACCACCTAATGTTATAAAAAGGGACGAAATTTTACAACTATAAAATGTAGAGGAATGGTATAATTGAGTAGAATTCCCCCTAAACGATTTACAAGTGTAAACTCTTTATGTCCCTTATTTTATAGTTTTTCATTTTTACTTTCTACTAAGCTTGTAAACCTAACATTAATGGTACATTTCCAGCTAGGATTGACTAAAATTTAAGCAATGATCTCTTTTGCAAGTCCTCTAACTCAGGGAATCCCTAGGCTTTTCTTTGCACTCTTTATACTTAATTTCTTGAAATCAGACTAAGTGAACTTTAGAAGAAGAAATGGAGCTACAAAATAGGCTTATGTATTCTACAATATGACTTGTTGAAGAGAAAAATAGATATATTCATAAATCATCACTATAATGCTCATACAAAACTGTAAAAAAAGGGTTGTTGCTCTTCTAAAAAATAGAAATAGGTTCCAAACAAAGGTATTAGATAGATGAGCTTATCTTCGCTTTGAAATTTGTTATTAAAGAATAGAGATGACTAAACATATTCTTCTATTATCTTTATCTTTTCACAAAGGTTGTGATGTGTTGACCCCTAGATTGAACTTGAGGGTTAAGGGCCATCTTGCATCATCTTGCAAGGGACTAGTGATGGATTTCAGGCATTGGTATATGAGTCAAGGGTTGTTTGCATTGCCTCAAAATATAAAAAGCCTTGTGAGGGGAACTCGAAAATGAAAAATCTAGACCAAGTGACAACACTATGACGTGTGGCCACCATAGTCACTACCTCCTACTCTTTAGTGTGCTTTCACCACAAGGGAGGCTTCCCTATATTAGGTCACCAAAAGGATATGTTTATTCCAAGAGATAAAGGTGACTAAATAGGTCAAGGAGGGATGCTTTTCTTAGGAACAAGGCTTAGCTACCACAATGAGGGCAATGTACATTTTCCAAAAGGCCGAGTTAGGGCATAATGTGACTTAGGATTTGAGAATAAGCAAGGCAAACATGCTTATATAGTGTTGTAAGGCCAAGAAAAAGGCTTAAAAAGTAGGTATCCAATCAACTTATGGCACAAAAAGCCTTCAATAAGCCTCAAGTTGAAGCTTAGGTAAAAATTAGGATTTTGCTAGGGCAAACTTTACCTATGGAAAAGGACGCCAACACTAAAATGGAGACACATGAAAAGGTTGATTTTGAAACAACTGCCTCACAACCAAGTGTTGAATCCATCCACTAGGCAACGTGGTCAACCCTAGTTGAAACAAATGTCTTATCCACAGATAATGACTTTCCTTAAGAGATCAAGTAGAAAAATGAGATTTAATGTCAATTTTTGGTGTGATCAACAATGTGACTGTTATGAAACCAGCTCAAGAAAAAGATAGAAAAGATAGATCAACACCTTAAAATTCATCCTCTTCGAGGGAGCAACCTCCTTTACATTACATAAATGAACAATTCTTGGATGATACAAATGAAAAGACCTCCTTTCTATATATAGGAGTCTAAGGGCTCATAACATAATCAAAGCCGACATAACAATAATAATGTAAGGGCACAATAATAACAATAGTGGGCTTCTGTGGGGTACAACAGTAACAATATGGGCACTATGTGGGTACATCAATATAATAAGTGAGTTCTACTAATAAAAATAAGGGGTTACACTAGTAGTATAGGGGCCTAACATGCCCCTCTCCTTCAAAAAACATTGTCCTCAACACTTGAGTAGTTCTTGATGCTTCTGTATAAAATTATTGTCGTCCCATGTGGAATCTTCAGCAGGTAATTTCTTCCACTTGATGAGATACTCTGAAATTGATCACTTTCGTAGCTATTGGGTTCTTGTTTCTTTGACTGCTCCAGGTTCCAATATGATTTTTCCTTCCTCTTCAATTTTTGGCAATATTGTTTGAATTGGGATCTTTTGCAACTTTTGAATAAGTGGCCATACTTCTTCGTCCTTCTTCCATTCATCCCTTACTTCATTTATCCAATCTGGTTGGATAACAAAAATAGCACAAAACAATGCTTCCACATCCTCATCCTTGAAGAGTCTTCCCACTCGGTAAGGTCGCCATTTTTTAAGTGCATGTAGTATTGCCAACATTTCCTTCTCATAAATAGCTTGCTTGAGATGTAGCAGTAAAAATACCCAATCACCTACATCAAAACATTTTTCAATACGATGTTGATCTACCTGTTGTTTCATTTGATTTTGCGCCGAAGTGGCATTATCCTTTAAAACTTGGAGAACTTGTTGTTGATGCTCGATGTGATCTTTCACTGCTTGAACCTTTTTCTTCTTGATATGTCCTTCTATCTCTAGAGTTTGAGGAGTGGTAATTTCTTCAAATCCTTTACAAGATATGGTCGGATTCATTTCTTGACACTCGATGTGATCTTTCACTTCTTGAACATTTTTCTTCTTGATATGTCCTTTCTTACAATGAATAAAATTGTGGGTACTTCCTAAATCAATCAACACTATTACCTTTTTCTTCTTGATTTTTCCTTCTATCTTGATGGTTTGAGGACTAGTAATTCCAGCCAATGCATTACAAGATATGGTCGGATTCATTTCTTCTTTATCTGGGGTGGGGTCCTGGTGTATATCCTCTTCTTTTGATGTTTCTTGATCCTTTTCTTCCTCCTCTTCATATTCTATGTAAAATAATTTCTTCTCAGTGCACTTTATGGACCTTTTAGTGCATTTGCCTATCCACCAATTGTAACAAAGCCCTTTTCTCTTCTTTTCTTTCCAATTTGTTGTGGTGTTGTAACCTGTAGGTTATGGAAGGCTAGCGAGAAACAACACTTCCTGGTTTCCATAATTTTGCTTTCCACTATGTCACAAAGCCCTTTTTCTCTTTCCAATTGTTGAGGTGTTTTTCTAAAGAAGGTGTTGCTCTTTGTATCCTCATAATGTGCTATCATTTCCTCCGTGAAAATTGACCACGTAACAAGTTGTTTACGAGAACAAAGCCCGTCATACCATAAAAATTGATCCAATAATAAATATGAAGATGCAATACATACCTTTTGTAACAGTAGTACACCATGTAGATCAAAATATTGCTCCATCTGAGGTATCCAATTTATCGGATCCTTGCCATCAAACTTCCTCATCTTGCTTTTTCTTGATTTTAGGAACTAGATCTTGAAACGCCTGTAACTCTGTACTTTCAGATCTTTAAGTTCTAAAATTGTGACCTATAGTAGCCGTCTGTGTCCTCTTTCCAATGCCACAAGTCTAATCCAAATTGGATTCTCCAAGGAAGAATTATGCAAAATCTCCCAAAGTGACCTGATTATAGACTAGTTCAGTAGAGCGAACTTGTACGACGTGCCACGAGTCACTGTTTCGACGTTTGGATCTGAAAAATATATACAAGAAACTACAGTCCGTCCTCTTTCTGTACCTTCTTACGAAATTGCAATCCAATGCTCAGAGAAAAATTTATGACAATTTTCCCCAGGTCACCTATTTGGAATGTAATTCAGGAGTCTGCAAAAAGACCAACTTCCTCAGATCATATCTCCGCAAATATAGTGCGAAAGCTCTGAAATTCGGACCCGAGCTTCAACACGATGTCTTCTCAAAGGGGTTTTCTTTTAGCTTCTGAAACGGCGTAGGAAAAAAGTTATAGTGAACATTCCACGATGACCTGTTTGGAGTAGGAAAACCCTAGAATCCAAAGCTCTGATACTAAATGTTATGAAACCAGCTCAAGAAAAGATAGAAAAGATAGATCAACGCCTTAAAATTCAGCCTCTTCGAGGGGGAAACCTCCTTTACATTACATAAATGAACAATTCTTGGATGATACAAATGAAAAGACCTCCTTTCTATATATAGGAGTCTAAGGGGTCATAACATAATCAAAGCCGACATAACAATAATAATATAAGGGCACAATAATAAAAATATTGGGCTTCTATGGGGTACAGTAGTAACAATATGGGCACTATGTGGGTACATCAATATAATAAGTGGGTTGTACTAATAAAAATAAGGGGTTACACTAGTAGTATAGGTGCTTAACAGTGACCAAGGCCAATGCCTTGACGTTGGGTAATGGAATCTGTGAGATTCCTAACTTAGGAGAAAATACTAAATCCTAGCAAGTAGTAAGGGAATATTGAAACCCTAGGTTTCAAACCATGGCTATCATTTTTGTGAGGGAGCAAAGACAATGAGGAGAGCTAGTTGAAAGATTCACTCATGGGATTGTCATACAAATTGTATAAGGGGTTAATGCATATAATACCATTACAAAGATTCCATAGAATAATTTTCAACAATAATTAGCACATAGAAACCCTAGATAATTAACCATTCCATACAATAGCCATAGAATACATTGTTTTATTAAATACAAGGAAAATTTACAACATAGAATGCATCAATAATTCTTTTTTTGCTCCATAATAACATATCCAATACCAAAGAATAGCTCCATAACAAAAAATCCTCAACATATCACATCTCAACAAGATACAAGGTGAATTTCAGCTAGGTTGAAATCTTTAAGAGGGCCGAAATAAATCACATGTGATGATACAAATGACATGAGAGTAACCTCTATTTACATAAGGTTAAGATCTCCTAATTTAGCCTAATGAAGCCCCTAAAAACATGTTTGATCTTAAATGAACTTGGGTTACAAGCCAACCCATTAGCTAATGATGATATAAACCAAATTAGCCCACATGTGTGAGACATAGCCTCTCTAAATGATGACATAATGCCTACTGGATGCTCTAAATGCCATGACAAGGTATGTTGAGGTGACAAAATGTGTGAAAATTCCTAGATGATCCAAAATTTCATGGATGGCCCTCAAGTCCTCCCCTAGGGTCCCAAGGGAAGTAACAACACCATCAAGTGGTCTCCATGGGTCTCCAATTATCAGACAAGGCCTCCTCCTCTCTAGAAATAGGGCTTCCTCTAGTGAAACAAGCCCTTTGTAGTATCTCAATGGGAGACGATCCTCATCTAGGCTCTAAATCAACTCATACTCATTAGATTGTGTCAAGGCTAGCCTGGGGCCACACTAGGTCCAATTGTGTCATCATGAAAAATCCTCAAAGCGAGGTTAAAGTTAGCCAACGTCATGGGTCTTGGAGGTACTATGGGATATATGTCATATGCTAATGTTGTCAGGAGACACCAGTCTCTCAACGTTGAATCTTCTTATGCCTTTTAGTTCTCTAAAAGGCCTATTACTCATGTAGTGGATGCCCTCAAGGCCTGGGCTGCCAAACCACTTGACAAAAATAGCATGCATTCTAGTGAAAGCAACCATCCATTAAAGACTAAATCAATATTGCATCCACATGAACCAAACTTGAATATTAAGAGAAATTTAATAATTCAAATAGAGATCACCTTTCAATATTAAGAACGAGTCCTCACAAATGTGTTTTCTCTCTTGGTAGGGGTGGATAATGGTTAGTCATATTAGGTTCTCCCAATAATTAAGGTGAAGTGACAGTGCTTGGCTTGACCCCTCAATCAATAGGTATTAGTGCATAATATGATCATAACGAAGGGGAAAAGCCTTCATAGTCAAGTGCCATGGTCAAAGGGACCAACTAATGGGGTTTCCACATCCTAAACATATAGATGTAAAGAGGAGTAGAAAAATTAGGCCAAGCAGGGTAACTCAGATGCCCACACTTGTGGATGCACTAGTGCACCAATTGACTGTTAACTCTCTATTAGTTCCACAAACAATTTGGAACTAATTTAACCGAACTTAACTAAGTAAACCGAGTGATCTAATTTTAAACTAAATTTAAACTCATACAGGACCCCGAAAACTTAGGGAAGACATATACATGACTATAGAAAGAATTCCAACTCAAAATTCCTAAGCTAATTAAGTTAATTAAACTTAATTAACTATTCACAAGTTTTCATGAGAATAGAATTCGATTTTAATTCTAAGTTTAATTCATGTAGTCATTATGTCCATAATTAATCTAATAAGTCCATGCTAGGTCACCATTAGGTCATAAGGTTAATTTCCTAAAAATTGGTCATGTCACCATTAAAATCATTTTATAAAGGAGTAGTGAAATTCATGTTATCAATAAAGGGTTTAAAGCATGCATTTTATCTCATTTATAATACATAATTCCATAAAGTTATGAAGTTGCATTGTAAAGATACATCAAAGTCAAATTATGAAAAATGATGGTGGGTCCACTACCACATCTAAGTAAAAAATAGATTTCCACAAGCTATAAAGGATTCCAAATCACTCTCCATTTTCTCATTTCATTTTCCAAGACATTACTCCGCCAAAACAAATCGAATTTTTCAGCTAAAGATCGGTGTTTGCATGCCCAAGCCCAGTTTCTCTTCAGCGTTTCGCATATCCTCATGTTGTGTTGCGCATTTCCTTGGACTGTTGTGTTTTTCATCAAAGAGTTGTGAACTTCCTTGCAGTGGTTTCTTTCATCACATTCTAGTTCCATCACATTCAATCCAGGTTGATGGCCTCTTATTTTCTTAATTAATCTCTTAGTTGTGTTGCTAAGTTTCATTTCCCTCTCCTAGGGTTTTGAAAAAAGTTTTCATGATTTCATGATTTCCATGACTTCCTTGCAGTGGTTTCTTTCATCACATTCTAGTTCTATCACATTCAATCTAGGTTGATGGCCTCTTATTTTCTCAATTAATCTCTTAGTTGTGTTTCTAAGTTTCATTTCCCTCTCCTAGGGTTTTGAAAAAAAAATCATTAGTTCATGATCAAAACTTGTATCCTAATGCTTGTACACCTTCTCCTATCATAATCACACATTCCCAAACACCCTCTATCAAACCCATCCTTAAATTCCATCATTTTTACATAAACCCTAGCTAGAGTACACTTGCCTAGGCTAGGATTGTGTTTCCCTTCTTTGAAACCCTTCCCCTCACCCAAATTTTGAAATTCCATCTTCCTTAGCTCCCTAAAATCCCTCACTATCCTCCCAAATTTTCCCACGAATTTACCAGTTCCCCGTCCCTTTCATTGCCCTTAATTTCCTCAAGCTATCTAAATCCCCTTTTTTCCTACAAGTAAAACCCTAATTTCTCTCCCATAGAGCTAGGTGTTACCATGGAGTCTGAAACATATGAACAAAAGAGGCATAAAGGAGGGAATGCCATTAGATATGAGCCTACCTCAACTCAAGAAATCATATCATCTCCTTTCATCATAAAATCATTTGAAGATGCAGGTTGTCTTGCCTTTTACCAGAGAATTGAGCAACTTAAGTTTCATGACCAACTGACCAGTGCTTTTGCCACCAAGATAAGGAGGGATAAAGTGACTATAGCATGAGTTGAGTTCACTCTTTCAAGGGAAGTCATCTCCACAGCCACAAGGATTCCAAACACTGGAGAAACTTCGTTTAAGAAAAGATACATTGACCTTCAAAGTTACAACATGTACTTGAAAACACCATATAAGACAACTCCAAAACATGTTTTTCCATTCAGACATTTGCTAGACAGATATGCCCCTCTCATGAAATTGATCATGAAATATTTTACATGTGAGGGCAGGTATTCAAGGTTGTATCAATACAACATGAAGCTTTTGATACATTTCACTGGTGTGAAGCAACTCAACTTGCCTTACTATCTTTACAAAATCCTAACAAAAATGACACAGAAGGTACAAAATATTGGAGAAAATCATCATACTAGTTTATTTCATCATGGCTTGGTGAAAATTCTAGTTTGTCATCAATTGGCATAGGTAAATTTGTCTTGGGATGGCTTTGCAAATTTAGCTTTTCACCCAGATTCTCTAGCTATATCTAACGGTGAGTCAACACCTCTAAACTCACCAACAAAGCAAGAGGTTGCTTCTTCAAGCAGACCTACCAAGAGGACTTTTATGGCAGAAGTGACTAAGACTTATTCCAGAGGCAAAAGGCTTGTGTTTGCTCCAAAGATTGTTGAAAGGGCCAAGCCTACAGTAGGTGAACATAGAGCATCCCCATAGCATGAAGAATTCACTCATCCAGGTACCAATGTGACAAATGTGGAGAAAGGTCATGAGGAAAAAGTTGCAAAGAAAATTATAATGGATAAGGAAGTTGAGATCAGAAAGTTGGAAGACAGGTTGAGAGAGGCAAATGCTTTGATAGCATGCTTACAACGAGAAAACATGCAATTGAAAGTAAACCAAATGATCCAAAACAAACACATAGCAAATTTGAAGAAAGAGGATTTAAAAGGAAAAGCAATGGTTTAGTTGGATGATTCAGAAGATAAAGAAGAGCAAATCACACCAGGGAAACCAAGAATAAGAGGCCTCAAGAGAGCCCTTGAGCTACAAAAAGAAGTTTCTCCACCTAGAGGTTAGATCATTGTTAATGACTTAATTACTAAAGAGATCAATGTAGGCAGAGTATATTGGCTTGAAAATGTCAATGGCCACTTAGAGAAGCTCCTCAAGAAGGAAAGTAGGGACAATAACTTGAAAAGAGATATGGCCATGCATTACTACAAAAAAAACAAGGTATCCCAAGTCAGAATCAAGCAATTGAAGAAAAAGCTCAAGGAAACCATAACAAGCCAAAATGACAAAGACAAGATTGATCTACTTGTTGATGCCTTTCCCATGGCATGACATATCATATGATGACTTCACTTGACAATTTTGAAGAAATTTTGAGATTTTTTAGCATGTTTTGAAACTCAGAAACAACTATATGCGCAGTGCCTAGGCGCTACGCTTTTTACTTAGCGCTCCTTTTGCCAAAAAATAACCACCATTGGGTATATAATGGCCTAATCATCTCAGCTATCCACTTTTTCAAACTTGTCAACAGACAGATTGAGAGAAAATGTCAAGAAAAGGATCAAAAAGTCACTTTCTGCCACTATTTCGAAGCAGGCACTGCACATATCGTAGCCCTCGGAAAATCAATTTTTTCTTCCTATTGGAGTGTCCAAATCACTTTCTTAAAGAGTTAAATGACAACTAGAGATCCATATCTTTCCAATGAGCTATCAAGCTCTGAATTTAGAGTACGGGAAGGCCTCCAAAATCCTCTTGCAAGTCAAGCACTATGGATATGTCTGAAGGCGCTACACATATCCCTGATGGCGCTGTGCATATCTCTATCAGAGCTTTCTTTCAGCAGATTTCAACTTAATTATGTAATTTTACTATTTCAATGACTAGATGATGTAATTATGGGTAAATTATCTTAGTAAGTTTTTTTTATGCTAACTTAGGCCTCATTAATGAAGAAAAACTCAAATCAAAGTCTGAATGAAGAGTTTGTCAACGTTTAGAGTCTTAGTTGTTGGTTGAGATATTTTTGGAAATTGTTAAACAACTCCTGGATTCAATCCCTGAGAGTGGGGAAACTATTTATTTTGGTCTATATATATCATTTTCTCAGTCAGAGAGAGGGTTGGACATTAGAGTAGAGAACTCGTGTGGTTTTGTACTTGAACATTTTCAAGAAATCAGAGCAGTTGCAACTATTATCTAGGAATTCATGTGCAGTGAGTTTGTGATGTTGTATTTTCTCTGTTATAATTTTATATGAAAGATATTCATCTTCTCTTTTCATTCATCATTTCTTCACTGGTTTTCCTTAAGGTTTATAAGCAGAATTCTTCGCATAAAACTCTATTTTTATGGGAATATCATTATGTGTTATTTTCCTTCTTGCTTAATGAATTCATGATGTACATGATCATTAAGACATCTTGCTTCTTCTAAACACTACACTACACTGAAAAACCCTAAGCCATGACAAATCTATTTCTACCTTGCTCCTCTATATCTGTGTTGTTGTAACCCTTTCATCCTTTTAACCTAACTACCCGGTTTTCATCCCTTATCTAGCATCAAAATAATAAAAACTCAAAACCTACCTGAGCCTAGCATATCTAGCCTAAAATCCTTTTACATTCCAGTAAATTCTTTGGTTGTGATCTCATAGAAAGAGCCCTCTCTAGTTTGGTGGGCTAGATACCAAACTGAAAGCTTGTTGGAAATAATACTGAGAGGGGGGGGGGGGG
>APFE031610872.1:61840-78768 GCA_000404065.3 Pinus taeda | reverse complement strand
CTCTCTGATAGTTCTTGATTCCACTTGGAGAATGATGATCTCTTACTCATCCCTGGTCGAAAATGGAGTGGCAAGTGTTAGAGGGGAAGCTTCTAGAAGATTCCATGATCTTCCACCTCGCATTTTTGTCCTTGCCATTTGTCCATTCTCGACCACCGCACCCTACAGAGGAGCAAATCAGTATGCATCGCGCCCTATACATTAGGAACGTGATATGAATCGCACCCTCTACATTAAGCTTTCAGTATGGTCCAGTTTTGACCATTTATGAGTAGTTTTCAGTGGAGAACTTCTGGGAGATGATGTAATCAGTTGACCTTGTTCCTTTAGTCAGTGAAGCAAAACTTTTAGGGACATAGGAGCCCTCAGTTTATGGAAATTTTTGATTGGGGTTGAAGTGCCAAAAAATGTCTATAACACACCCTTCGAAATTCATGTAGAAATTTGCTACATGATATTCAAAGCTTCTTGGTACAAGTGACCCAATCTTCTATGCCACAACTCATCGATGTATTAGCTCTGCACCTTCTCTGCTTTTTTACTCAAATAAACACATTCTTTTACATCTAATTTATAGAGGTTCTTCACCTAAACCCTGATCTGCTTCACCCGTCTTGAGGATATGTGACGAAGGGAATCCTTTTTCTTCCTAAATATCACATTGTAGCCACGGTCCTCCAACATGGAAACTAAAATCAAATTCTTCTTCAAACATGGAACATACATGACTTATTTTAATGTGAGAGGAGAACCAAAATCTCTCTAAAAGTTAACAGTATCGATGCTAGTCGCGCTTTACCTCCCATCATCTCCCATCTCGATGTGCATCTAGAGGTCCTTCTCCTCTAATTCAATGAAGAACTCTTTGTCACCATTCATATAGAATGAAGCTCCACTATCAGGGCACCACACACCATCCATCATTGATGTCACCATGCAAGAAATGAGAGTGATATCCAACTTGAATTGTGAAGCAAGAGCTTCACCTTCCACTTCTCCCGAGGGATTCTTACCGACCTTCTTTTGTGGAAACTTTGTGGCATAGTGTCCTAGCTCATGATAGTGAAAACATTTAATATTCAACATGTCCTTGTTCTTACTGCCCTAACTAGAATTTGATTTGGAACGGGATGAATTCCCCTTCCCTTTCTCTGCCTTTCTAGATAAGGCACAATTCTCCTCATCATCATGATTGGATGAGGATCCATCTCTGGTGTTCTGCCGAATCTCTTATTGTACCAAGTCAGACCACAAATGATCACACTCTAGTAGTTTCTCCCTCCCATTAACTGAGTCCTGCTAGTTGTGTTAGCTCTTGGGAAGGCCTATAAGTGTTAGGCTTACCATATTTTCTTCAACAACTGTAACACTAAAACTTCCAAGCTCATCCCGACATTGGGTGAACTTGGTCAAGTACTTTGGTATTGTATTTCCCTTCTCCATCTTGATATTTTTGAGTTTGTCCTTCAGTGATAGCTTCCCGTGGTCACTGTTGTTTTGAAACGGGTCTGTCAATGCCTTCCACATTGCAAATGGAGTCTCCTTACCCTGGAGGTTCGAGACAATATGATCTCTAACTCCTTCTAGGATAATCCTTCTTGCCTTTTCCACACACTTTCTCCACTCTGCCAGATCCTGAGCATTTGCTACTGGAGGCATAGGAATATCTTTGTCTATGAATTCATTAAGCTTGTTGTCTTTCGAAACTGTCTCCGTACTTCCCTTCCAAGAAATATAGTTTGAACTAACCTCAAGGGAATATTGAAGTCTCAATTCGTATAATGGAATCCTTCTGGCTCTAAAGTATGATACTGCAAATTCGATTTCTTTTGCAAAAGACAAACTTGTATTCTCCTCTTCTATAGTGATTTCAACTTTGATACCGTGTAGAAATTCCCTGTAGATTCAAACTGCAAGTAATATGCTAAAACAATTGTCTTGAATCTACTCTACTCATCATCGATCAATTATTTTTTTCACTAATGAGCAGAGTGGATTCAAGTCAATTGTTTTAGCATATTACACTTTACAGTTTGAATCTACAAGGAATTTCTACGCACAGTCTACTTCCCACCTAAGGAGGCTTAGAAACAACACAAGAAAAACAAAATAAGGGAACAAAAATGGAGATCACAAGACCAAGGGCCAAAGGGGCTAGGATATGTGGGAAAAAGTGCCTACTTTATGCAAAAACAATTAGCACAAAATGACTAAATTCTACACTAAAAGTGCAACAAACCACTAACTAATGAAAGGGAACCTAAAGAGGACTTTGAGGAATGTTGAAACAAAGGCCAAAGAGGGGCTCAATTATAAATTCAAAGTCTCAAAAAAGGTTATAATAGAAGGTTTACTCTACTAAAAAACAATGGTGGACAACTCTGAAATAATAGACTACCAACTCAACTAAATCCCTTAAAAACTAGAGGAGTACAAGAAACCCTAGGGGTCTTTTTTCTTGCCTCTAGAAAATGGATAAGCTAAGGAGATGAAGGCCTACATTCCTATGATAGGATGTGGAAAAACCCTCCTAATAGAAAATTGAAACTGAACTTTTGGAAAAAAAAAAATGCAGAAAAAAGAGGGTAACAGAGGTTTCTGATTTGTTCCTATGCCATAAAGTAGGTTGTGGCCTATTTCCTATGTTGGCCACTGCAAGTTTCCCCCAAAAAGTGCATTGGCTAATCTAGGACTTCTACTTCTAACTTTTGTTAGACCCTGCCATCTCTTGTGTGACTAAAAAGTGTAACCCAAAAAACACAAAATAAAGCTATTTTTTTTTTTCCAAAAATAGCCACTAATAGACAAAAATGAAAGACAGAAAAAACAGAAATGTAGAAACTCTGACACCAAGGATATGAATAATTAAACGAATGGCATTTCCTTGTAATAGGAGGAGATTTCAGAACATATGAGTCAAAAATCCACTTTTATACAATTGGTGACAATCCCACATAACAACAAAGGAAACAAAAAGAAATGTGCTGCAAAACTTTATGATCTTCAGGAAGAATTTCAAATTTGCATGAACAACATTGGAAAAACCCTGTAAAAGGAGCTTGCAAATACCAAAAAATACATGACAAAATAAATAACAAGAAACCCAATGGAAAGAACTTTCCTTTTATTAATGAAAAAACCTGGTGGAGTAAAACATAGACTTGGGTTTGTAATGTCCTCATTAGCAGGGAAAATTCTAGGGGCTAATATTCGCATGTGGGCTAATTTTCCATGCTTTTTCCAAAAAAAAAAAAGATTTACCAATTCCCATTTTTTTGAAAAATGATTCACCCAAATTTTATAGCATAAAATTATTTTATCCTGCAAAAAATTGCCAAAATTTTATATATACTAATATAAAATAATTAGAAACCTAAATATTTTTCCAAAAATATCATAAAAATTTTACAACTTACATATTGGGGACTAGTAAGATTCGCCAAGGTTTCTAAACTTCAAGATAAACTTCCATCCTTAAAATTTTCCCTGCTCCTCTGTGGGAGGGTCTTTTTGAGTACCTATGCTTCCTATAGTTGCTTTCTCTCTCTCTTCCTTCTTGTGAATGGACAAAAGAAGAAGGTTGGTTGAAATCAAGATGGAGAGTTTGTTAGTAATTAGAACAAAGTGACAATGATGATAATGATCATGTGTAGAGAGTGAAGGGAAAACATCTCTATTTATAATAAAATGCTAGAATAGATCTCAAAGTCAAATAATAAACTATTATTATACCAAATCAAGATCTAAAAATTATGAGTATTTTGTTATATTTAGGAGAGGAAAAGATTAACGAAATGGTAAAAAATCTTTGTTTAGCGAACTAGCTCAAAAAATAATGATCAATTGAGTTAATTAAGAAATGAGGTTAAAGTAATTAATAAATAAAAATAATTTACTAATTACTTTAATGGGATATGGATAAGGTGAGATAGAAATAATTACAAATGGTCATGTAATACTTATTTCATAGTAGAAATGTGTAGATATTAAGGAATAATAAATAAATAATGATTTATTTAATTATTCCTAAGAAATATGGTTGAAATATGTTAGAAATAATTACTATAAATGATTTAATAATTATTTCAAGGGAGAGAAGTGAAATGATTAAGGAATAATAAATAAATTATGATTTATCTAATTATTTTATGGATGGGTGAAAATATTTTAATTATTTTCATGAAATGAATAAATATGAAAATAACATGAAATTAATTAAATGAATTTCTGGGTTTTTCTTCAAGTGGGTAAACAAAAACAATTTAGGAAAAGTGGTTCTTTAAATCAGTTCCTAAGTTGCAAGTGAGTTTTTATATGTAAAACCCATGCTACATTGTGTATTTCAATAATCATAGTGGAAAATAGCTAGGTGATTACTTTTTAGGTGATAACACATAGAACATGGTGGTTATAATGTAGAGGTTTGATTAGTGGGGATATCAAGAGATTGGGAGGAAATAGAGAATAATCCAAAGAAAGAACCCAAAAAAATACCAACCTAGTTTGAGTGTCATGAATCATTCACAATCTCTATCCAAGATGGAAGCAAAGGTCAATATCAAGTTGTATCGGGGTGAGATCTCTCTGAAGCTAAATCATCATTTGTAGCAATTAGAGGTTTATTTCAGTTTTCATCATATAGAGGAAGAACAAAATATTTCATTTGCATGGATGAAATTAGAGGACCATGCCTTGACTTGGTGGGAAGGCAACATGAAGTCCTTGAGGTTGGAGGGAGATCCTCTAGTGACTAAGTGTGGAACTTTAAAACCATTGTAAAGTCACAATTTTACCCTATTAGTTATGTAGATGACCGCTGGATCTAGTGACACTACTTTAGGTAGAAGCAAGGGTGGAGTGTACATGAGTACACCACATAAATTATAAAGATGGCCATAATGTTGGGTATCTCCCCAAAGAACCCATATGTACTCAAGTATTTATGGGGTCTACATAGCCATCTGTGGAAGCAAGTTGTGCTATTTAAGCCCAAATTAGTGGATGAGGCTTGTGTATAGGCACAAAACTTGGAGAAAATAGATTTGAAGAAAGGGAAATCAAGTCAATCAAAGTAGAGGGAGAACCAATACACTTCTAAGGAGGGGAAGAAGAAGTGGAAAGGCGGGAAAGATAAAAAGAAGGTGGCCACAACGCACTAGTGCAAAAATCTCAACAACCACTGCAACCACTGTAACACTGATGATCATATAGAGGGTAAGTGCTAAAATTTACACCCAGAGATTAGCTTTAAGAACAAAAAGAAACATAATAAGAACAAGAATCTCATGGCCACTAATTTGAGAAACCATGTTGAAATCTTCTAAGACATGGATGAGAAGATCATATGTACATCATTACAGAAGGAGGTGAGTCTGAGAAACCTTCAACAATAGGAAGAGAACGAAACACTAGACTCTTGCATATACATATACATGCTAGAAAGAATAAGATTGATGCTTTGTTTGACTTAGGATCATAGGGAAATCTCATTATAGTAGAGCTGGTAAAAAGATTGGAATTGGAATTTCGTGAACATCCAAGCCCATATCCATTGAGATGTGAAAATAAGGATTCAGAAATTAATGTAACAAAACAATGCAAAATTGTATTTTCTATCGATGCTAATTTATCGATGAGGTAGAACTAGATGTAGTTCCCTTTGATGTGTGCAGAGTAGTTTTTGGATGTCCCTATATGTACATGTGGGATGTAATATTCATGCACGAGGCCAACCATACCAACTCATCAAGGATGGAAAATTGTTCACCATCAATGCACATAAAGAAAAGTCAAAAATTTCATTGGTAAGTGCTAACCAAGCCAAGACTGATTAGTTCTAGCGAGAAGTGTGTTTTACTATTTTTAAGAGAAAATCAATCTACAGAAGAGTCATTAAGAGAAAAGGCATCCCTGAAGGGGTGTACTAAGAAACAAAAACAACAATTGGATGAGTTGCTACAAGCAGACCAGGATGTGTTCCAAGAGCCTAAAGGGTTGTCACCCAAGAGGGAATTGGAGCATGAGATTTACCTACTATCAGACTCCCCATTGCTAAACATTGAGTTGTGTAGATAGTCTGTTATAAAAGCAAGAGAGGTGAAGAAATAATTACAATAGCTACTAGAACATGGTGTCACTTGACCAATTACATTGCCACGTGGGTCACCCATCATCATTGTGCCAAAGAAGGATGGGACTTGGCGAATGTGTATAGATTATAGGGCATTAAGAAAAAATACACTCAAGAACAATTGCCCCCTACCCAAAATAGATGATTTGTTAGATTAGTTGTAATAACTTCACCAAGCTAGACTTAAAGTCTAGATATGACTAGGTTAAAGTTAGAGAAGATGATATCTGGAAGACCACCTCCAAAACCATGCAAGGTTTGTATGAGTGTTTAGTCATAGCATTTTGCCTATGCAATGCACCAACTATGTTTATGAGGTTAATGAATGATATAATACATCCTTTTATATATTCATTTGCTATTGTCTATTTAAATGATTGATTTTTTTTACTAGTATACAATGTTATTTAGGAGGAGCACATCTCACTTTTGATACAGGTGTTGGACACGATAAAGAAGCACTGATTGCTAGCAAATATCAAGAAATGTAAGTTTGCGTAACAATATTTAGTGCATCTAGGGTATGTGATAGGTGGACGAGAGTTGAAAATAGATCTTGCCAAGATGGAGGCCATCATGAAGTGGACGATGCCTATTAGTGATTTTTAGGTCAAGTGTTTCATTAGGGCAGCATAGTACTAGAGGAAATTCATAGCCTCATTTTCAATAGTAGAAGCACCACTCCACACCATAATAGCAAGTGACAAGAGTTTCCAGTGGAGAAAGGATTAGTAGATGGAATTTGAGGATCTAATTAAGGAGAATATCAATCAAGAAGTAGTTCTGGCAGTACCAAACTTGTAGCAACTCTTTGCAATGGAGACATATGTGAGTGGGTATGTTATTAGAGTGGTCTTGATGTAGGGAGGAAGGCTTGTATGCTACCATTTTTGAAGTATTTTGAGGCAGTTCTTAACTACCATACTTACAACAAGGAGATATATGCCCTAGTGCAAGTTGTGAAGAAATGGAAACACTATTTGATGGGAAAGGAGGCAGTGATCCACACAGATCACCAACCACTACAATACTTGCAGGACTAGAGTAAGCTACAAAAAACTAGGCATTACAAGTGGATGACGTTTCTACAAAAGTTTCATTTAGTGATCAAGCATAAGAATAGTAGAAAAAAAAATTTCACTACTACATATAAGACTAAATTATGATGACATAACCCAATGGTATGGCTCATTCTGTTGTAAATTACAAGAAAAATGTCAAAATTTTCATATTTTTTTTGTGTAAAGTTCCCATGTTCATCATAATCACAATGGCCAATTTCTACAAAGTCAGAATTGGAATGGACAATTTATAGGTCATAGATTCTATTGGTCACAATTGCGACAACCTATTTTAGGAGTCACAATTGTGTTGAACAACATCTATAGTCGTGATTGCGGTGACAAATGGATTTTTTCATTCCAATGTCAGTTTGACTGTTTGTTTGATGGTCATCTTTGACTTTGACTAGTCAACTAACGTTGCAATTGCGACGATAAATAAATATATAAATATCCTGCATGTAAGAGATGTTGTAACATATTTGCTTAACTACAATAATTCTAAAAGGTTATAAGGTATTTTTTTGTGAGCGGATATATATAATATTTTTATATATATATATATATAAAATTGTTTTTTGGTTTGGAAAAAAGTAAAAAAACATTAGATGGGGAACTAATTAGCTAGGATTCAATGATGAAATTGTTATTTCCCTTGCAAATTTTATGGGTGCAAAGATCTGCAGAAAATTTCATATGAAAAAGTGATAGACATTGTTGGAAGAATGGGCACATTGAAGGGGGAAACCAATATTGTCCTGTGGTAAGCTATATTTTCTGAATCATTATATATTTTTTCTTTATATTAATTGCATTTGTAATTTTTTTATTGCTACAATATTTATTTTGTAAACTAATTTCACATTATTGTTTGTAATTATTATAAAGTCAAGGTGCCCCTAGGTAATGCGATCCGAATGCGCCAAGTAGTAGTTCTCAAAATGATGTTCTGCAAGTTGAGGAACATGGAGCGAATATGGAAGATCAAGATAATGATCTTATGGAAGAAGACGACAATAATAACGTAGTTCAAGATGATGGGACATATGAAATGGTCCAAGACTTGTTCGATGATGAGAACAATGATGTTAGTTGTGATAATGAACTTGTGCCACAAAAGGCAGTGACACCACTTTTTGAAGGCTCAAAAGCAAATATTATTTCTGCTACATTATTGTTGGTGGACTTAAAGGTTTTGAATGGTTTGTCAAAGACCTTTGTGACACAGATCCTAAGGTATAATGTAATATGTTTCATCACATGAAAGGTTGCTTTTTTTCTTTTCTTTTAGTGTTCACTAATGTGTAAAATAAGAATGAAATATTTATGATTAATATTCCTTACACTAACTAGTGATTTTGTATGTTGTATTAAATTGTTAGGTGAATCTTACCATTGCCAAATAAGTTACCTCACACATACCAAGATTCATATGCTTTTATGAAAGAAATTGGAATGGAGCATCAAGATATAGATGTATGTACTAATGATCATATTATATATTATGGACAACATACATTGAAAAAAACAATTTCCAAAATGTGACAACAATAGATATCTGTTAAAGACAACCATGATGAAGACTACATATGAAGGATACACATTGAATACATTATTATGCACAATGATACATATTTATAATAAATTGGAGTGACCCCTGGTTTCATATTCCAAGTGTTCCCTTGGACTCCCATTGATTGTTCAACTTCCACACCAACCCTTATAGGATTAAGTGTCCAACATTCCCCATCTTAATCTGAAGAGGTATGTATGAGTCCAAGAAGAGATATGTAATACAAAATGTGAAAAAATGCATGACAGGACTAGGCTGAATGTGATCTCTGAAATGTTGGTATAAAGGGGTGGTTTAAGGATAACCACCAACACTGGAATACTTAGTGTAGTTCCCCAAATTCTTCCAAATCTGGAAAGAAGCTGAAATATTATGCTAGAGGAAGTGTTCCTAATGATTTGGAGAGGGGCAAATTCAACCTAGAAAAGGGAGGTCTGCAACTTGTGGTGGTTTAAGGATGACCACCAACTTTGGAATTCTTAATGCAATTCCTGGAACTCTAAAAAAACTAGCAAGAAGATGAAGTCTTCTGCTAGAGGGAGTGTCCATAATTCTTTGAAGAGGGAGAAGCTCATCCAGAAAAGAGATGTCTCACCCTGCATTGATGGTTTAAGGCTGACCACCAACCAAAGGAATACTCAGGGGAATCTTTGTATCTGGCTACAACTCTGAATCTGGTATGGTAGGTTGTGGCTCAAGCTCGCTTGATGTGGCTTTGAAGCTTATATATGCTAATTACTTCCCCCTCTATCAGATACAAGGTGAGAAGATGGAGAAAACTAAATTGCAAGACCTTTTAACATTCTAGAAGAGATTCTGACATATGATTGAAATATCTTCTTGGCCATTGAAGCCCATTGCCAAAAAGCGATCCATCCAAGATGAAACTTTGTTCTTGCAGAAGGCTTGCATTTTAAGCATCTATTTGAATAATGATTGGTTTTATGACAGTGCTCACATGGATGAAGATCAAAACATTGAGCTTTCATATGGCAAACTCTGTCACAATGTTGGCATTTCAAAATTTGTTGTTGTAGAGGAGGAATAGATGAACTAACACTTGGAAATTAGATTGGCTTGGAATAGTATGGAATATGAAAGGAAACATCCTTATCATATCCAAGACCGGTTCTGTGCTTGTTATGGACAAGATCTTCCCAAGGTTTGATGATAGGCTTGGGAAGTGCAGACTGAATTATTTCATCTGCATGTAACTCTGCTCCTTAACTAGGCACTGAATGTGAATGAACCTCAACTTAATATTCTTGCTGCTGATGGGAGTCAATTTCAATGTTCTGACCAAAAACATGTTCAAAATGATGACTCTAATGTTGTAATTCTACTTGTTGAAGCTGAGATTCAAGCTGCAAAAATTATGTCTTCTCTTGTGCATTTTGTATACATTTTTGAATGTTAGCAATATTGTCTTTACTAATTTTGACTGTGATGTCAGTAGTGGATACGATTAGAGTTCTCAATGACTGTAATATTGTTTCAAGATTAGCCATTTTTCTTAACAACTGGAAAATAGAGAGCGTGAGCTTTAATTCTATCACTAGAAATTATACAATATATTCTTCCACAAACAATATGAAGCCTTGATGGTAGGCTTTGGAGCAACCATTGAGGGAAACTTTCAACGTATACCTCTATATGTTGGCATTATGGCATAGGTTTGATGCTATGGCTTTGGTGTTGTCCTTGATGGCAACTCATCTTGGTGACAGATCTCAGTTCAGGCACTCAGAAAGAAGAAAAAGGCATATACGCAGGTTCATCTAGACGAAAACGCGTATACACGTGTGTTATACATTACAAAAGCGCGTATATGTTGGGGAACTTACTCTTGTTCCGTGGTAGTTAGTCCTTGGGATTTGAACCTATGGTTTTGGACCATGGCGTCTCGACAGATGTGCTGATCCCTAGTTTTGGGTTCATGGTATAGAAATGTTATGGTTTTGGACCATGGTATTATGGAAGGCCTAAGACTATAAAAGAGGAAGGAGATCATGTTGCAAATTATCATCTGAATTATTATTGAATATCTGAAAAGTGGTAGATCTGAATGCTGGTAATTGGGTTTTGGTGCAGATCTGGATTTGAATAAAGGAGGAACCTTAGCGAAAAGAATAAGGATAAGTTCTATTGATGGGTCATAATCTTTAAGCTTGAATGATAGTATCTTTATATGATTTTGGTTTGTTTTATGTGGCGCTTGCTTGATCTATAACACTGATAATCTGGGTTAATTAGTGTTTTTGAATATCTGGAAGAGCGAATTATCCTTTGTAGATCTGTACGTAGGTTCAGTGAAGTGAAGGCGCGTATACACGCTAGTTTAGTGAATTAAAACAACGTATACGTAGGTTGTTCCTAACGCAGAAGCATACGCACGCATGTTGCAGGTTATTGAAATAGCGTATATGCTTTAAGTTGTGATCTAGCTGCTTCTGTTTATTGCTGCTGTGTTCTGGGTTCAGTGTTTGGTATGTGGTTTCTGGTACTGTGTTTTGGGTACAACTGTCAAAGAAGTATCTACTTGATTAAGATCTAATTGGTGGAAAGGAGATTGGTTGATTCTTGATGATTGATTGATGTTTATGGATCCAGTCTAAAAATTTATGAAACGTGGTTCGTGGAAGAAAGAGAAGGTTGTAGCCTTCGGTAGGCTAGCACCTACCTACTAGTATCTTGGCTAGTGCAAGAGCTAAAGGGGGTTGTATCTCCCTTCCAGGAGAAGCTGGAGAACGAGAGAGGGTTGTAGCTCTCTGCAGGTTGCAGCCTGTGTACTGGTAAAGGATTGCACCAGTACATTGTAAAAGAAGTTTCTAATTTAAAAGAAGATAGAGACAAATTGCGGCAGGTGGTTTTCACCCACATTGGGTTTCCACCTTATATCTTGTGTTCTTATGCGTGATTGTCCTTCTGTTCTGTTTTACTGTCCATGGTTACTGGTTATTTGTTTCTGCAACACAGATTAACAAGCATCATTAGAAAGATAAAGTAAATTAAAAGCTTGCCTTGTATACGTGGTTTTCCTTCTGCATAGATGCGTATATACGCATGTTTAACTAACTGAAGTAGCGTATATCTTTTGTTTTGGGAAAGGAATATTTGACTTGATAATACTGATTCACCCCCCCCTCTCAGTATTATTTCCAACACACTTATTGATGAACAATGATGGTTTTCAGTGGGGGAAGTGGTTTTGGATGTCCTTCACATTGCTTTTGTGGTGTGGGTAGTATTCGGGAGGGGTCATGCGATTCCATTCAGCATTTTCCACGTAGCGTCAGGGGCCAAGGGAAAAACCGCCTTATCGGGAGAGTAAAGGGCAGATGTTGGGCTGACCCAATATGCTTGTGACACATTGGATGTGGAGGAGGGATGATCAACGGTGATCGGGAGATGGGAGTTGCGCGGAGGTGAATGCTATGATTTAATGGGGGCCCTGGGGACTTAATGGCGGTGGTTTCGGGATTAGTTTAAGGACTAATCCAGGTTTAGGGGATCAGGCCATACTGTAATAAGGGATTAGGGACCGAGGGCGGGGTTTTAATGTTTTTTGTGGGATAAAGGGTAGTAACATAGTTTATAAGTAAACTAAGGGGCGGGGTTAATTTATATAAGGGAGTTAAATATATACGGGGTAATGGGTTTTTCATGTTTTTATATATTTAATTAAAAAGTTAATATGAAGTGAAAGGAGCGGAAGGGGTATTGTGCTTAGGTACATGAAATGTTGTGCGTTTTCCATATACCTAGTACTTAGGATAAATGTATTTGGTGGGTTTTTTACATAAAACATGTTTATAAAGGGGTTTTTGTAGGCAAAAGAACTTAACCTTAGGAAAAGGGGTTTTGTGATGGGGATGAATGAATTATAAGGGAATTTAACACCTTTCCTTGTTAAGTCATCAAGCCGAGGATCCGGTCCCACCAAAAGTCAGAGAAATGCTCTGAGCCTTTTTGACTTAAATACTATAGGTATTAATATTTTTGTTATGAAAGGGAAATTAGTGAGTGTTCTAGGGGTTGATATGAGTGAGGGGATGTTAAGTAAATCAAATTGTGAACCATTTCTTTTGTTTTGTTGACCTCTTATGCATATTTAAATGATGCATTTGGAACAATGACATAAGTACTTTTTGTATTAATTACAGGACATTTCTACAACCTTTCTACTACTTACCCACTTACTCATCCTACCATTTTTTCTTCACTTTATTTGGGTGCATTTAGGCTAACAAACCCTTATCAATCTTTTATTTTCTTTACAAAATAACTAATTCTAACCTTATATCCTCTAAGGGCTCATATTAAACTGATGATCTCATTTTATTCACTCTATCTATTTCATGGTTTGCCAAGATTACACTGTTTGGTCAGATTTATTCACTACCTATGAACATAAAATTCAAAGCATGAAATAGCCAAGTTTAAACATCTTGACTATCATGGATTGTGGTGTAAGTAACAAGCTGCACACAATCATTTATTATGCATAAAAAGTAAATAGTAGTGGCATTTTGACTTGAACACTTTCATGGCCTCTTTTTGTCTTTTGGGGGTCATATATTTCATTTTTTTGACGTATTTTCATTCCTTTTGTCATTTGATTATTCTTTTAGGACATACCCTCTTTACATTTTTTAATATGGAAAACATTTGTGGAAAGCAAAGGTATGTACAATATTACAAGGCTAAACCTTAGTCAATCAAAATTATGACTCTTATTGGTATAGGAACCTGAAAGTGGCTCCACTTGGGGATGGCATTTCCTCGTGAAATGTCAAGAACTTTGTAGATTAGTAGCCTTTGAATTGCTGTTGATGTTACCTTACAAAGTTATCCTCCATGCTTCTGCATTATTGATACTTATGATAGTGAATGCCTAAATCTTAGGGCCTTCTCTTCGCGCTTCAACTTCAAAGATCACCATCCAATCCATACTAACTCTTTGAAGAAAAATGAAATATGTACAATGGGAAGTAAAAATCAGTAGTTAGGTTCAAAATAGTTTGTGCATTCGACCATTCACTGGTCCACCTTCTGCTTCTGTAACATCCATTTCTCTCAGGAAGAAAGCATTATTACCTCTAAAAGCATAAATTACATAAGGGCCTTTCCATAGGAAATAAAATTTCCCATGTTTACCTTTATCTTCCCTCCTTGAATCCCATTTTAGGACTTTGTCACCAAGGTAGAAATCTTCAGCCTTGGTTCTCTTGTTAAAAATATTTTTAATCATTCCCTGCACAACTTGAGATCTGATGTATACTTCCTCCCTGGTTTGTTGAAGATGTATTGTTTGGTTGATTCTTCTTTGGATACTATTTGGTTCAACTTGCAACTCTTGAAGCAACTTCATCACTGGTATTCCCAAGGAGGATGGAAAAACAACTTCCATCTCGTAAACTAGTTGCTAGGGAGAGGTATCAATTGATTTCTTAGTGGTTATTCTATCTTCCAATAAGGCATTGACTAGCATTTTGTTCCATGTTTTCTTATTTTCTTCTAACAATTTTTTGATGATGTTCACCAGATTTTTGTTTGAGGATTCTTCCAGTCCATTTCCTTGAGGATAACAGGTTGTGGAATGGCCTAGGGTTATATGATACTTGTTGCAGAAATCTATCATTCTTTTGGATTTAAAGGCTACTGCATTATCAATAATGAGCTTAGTTGGACATCCAAATCTTGATAGAATGTTCGTTTCAAGGAAGGTTATGATAACAATGTCAGTGGCTTGCCTTGAAGGTATGGCCTTTATCCATTTTGTGAAATAGTTTGTGGCAGTGAGGATCCATTTGTGTTGGGCAGAGGAAGGTGGGTGAATTTCACCAATGAAGTCTAAACCCCATTGTTGAAAAGGTGCTTCAGTAGAGATTGGCTTGAGGGGTAAAGGTAGAAGTTTTTTCTTTCCCTAAAAAATTTAACATTTGTGATAGGAGGTCACATATTTCTTTACATCAAAAAACAAGGTAGGCCAGTAGAAATCGGCTCTAAGAATCTTATCTACAATGGTTTTCCAGTAAAGGTGTCCTCCACAGTCACTTGCATGAAATTCTTGTAATACTTTGTCAGATTCATATTTTAATAAGCAGTTAAGAAGAATACCTTCATGATTTCTCCAAAACAAAGCATTGTCTAATACACAAAATTTTAAGGATTTCATCTTTAAAAATCTGTTTTTGGTCTTAGATAGTTCAGGAGGAGCTTATAAATTTAATAGAACATAAATGATATCATCATACCATGGTGATTCAATAAAGGCCTGGCTGATTAGTGGAGTCGCCATCTCCTCTTCATTATCTATTTGTGCAATAAAGTTTATATCCAGGACCTGACAGTTCGATTCAGCGATGAGCTTGGCTAAACCTTGGCCCTTGATTAACTTAGTTGGTTTGATTTCTATGTCATATTCTAGAATAGTAGCAATCCATTTTCCTCTCTTTCCATCTAGACCACCCTGAGTTAGGATGTATTTGACTACTGAATTAGGAAGATAGGATACTATATGAGAATATAAAATGTACACCCTAAAATCCTTGATAGCTTTGACCAAAGCAAAGGATTGTTTTTCCATTATGTTATATTTTAAGGTGACATCTCTAAGGGATTTGCTAAAGAAAGCAATAGGTTGTTCATAACCCTGGTCATTTTTCTGCAGTAAAACTGCAACAATTGTGTGCTCAGAAGCAAAGGAAAATAAGATGAAATCTCTGTCAAATTTTGGACTGATCAAAACTAGTGTTCTAGTTAAGGCTAGTTTAATGTCTTCAAAGGATTTATTAGCCTCAATATCCCATTTTATGGTCGAATATTTTTTCAACATACTATTCAATGATCTAATTAATTCTGCTAGATTAGAAATAAATCTTCTAAGAAAGTTAATTTTCCCTAAGAAAGCTTGTAATTCCCTAATGTTCCTTGAATGTTGTATCTGTAAGATGGCTTCTATTCTTGAAGGGTGTATTCGAATACCATCTTTTGAAATTATATGACCTGGTAACTTTCCTTCTTATAACCCAAATGAAGACTTCTTGGGGTTTAAATAAATTCCATATTTCCTGCATTTAATAAAAACCTGCCTTAGATGATCCAAATGTTGACTATGAGATTTTGAAAACACACTAATGTCATCTAGATATATCACTAGAAAATCATGAATTTCTTTGGAAAAGGCTATATCCATAGCCCTTTGGAAAGTGGCTCCTGCATTCATTAGTCCAAAAGGCATTTTTACATACATGAATGTGCCCCAAGGAGTAGTGCAGGCAGTCTTGGCTTGGTCATCAAGATGAACTAAGATCTGATTGTAACTAGAAAACCCATCCAATAATGAGATTCTGGTTGATCCAACTACCCTCTGCAAAAAATGATCCATTTTAGGGAGAGGGTAATTTTCTTTAATCAATACTTTGTTGAGGTTCCTAAGGTCCACATAGAGTCTGATCTCGCCAGTTTTCTTCCTAGTTGGCACCAAGTTCGAAACCCAATAAAAAAATCTGATTGGTGCAATTATCTTAGCATCATACATTCTTTGGATTTCCTTTTCAATTGAAGGTAATAGGATAGGATTAATCCTTCTAAGTTTTTGTCTGAAAGGTTTTTGATTTTCTTTTATAGGGATTCTGTGTTGTATGATGATGGTGTCATAGGATTTGAGGTCCTCATAACTCCAAGCAAAGACATCCTAAAATTCTTTTAATAACTCACTGTATTTTACTCTTTCAGTGGGAGGTAATGATTTAGAAAGTTTGATCAATTTTGGATTTTCATCCGTGCCTATATTACACTCCTCTATATCAGATTTTAAAGGTTCCATTTTAGGCTTTCTAGGAACATCATTTGAATCAAACAAGTCTTCCAAAGGGGTTAATCCCTTAGGTAAGAAATTGTCTTTGAGATTGATTACTTTAGTGTCTTCGTTAATTATTTCATCAATCTCAACTTTTGAAAGAATAACTTCGGCGTAAATCACATGTAGACAAACATTTGTCGACGCGTTTCGAACCAACTAGTGTGGTTCATCATCAGGACAAGTTGAAGAAACAGATCCAGCTACACCTGTTAAATAGACTGAGCAGAGACTCCAACGGCTATATTCGACTCTAGGACCCAGGTTAAATTTTATTTATTTATTTATTTAATTATTATT
>APFE031610872.1:0-48537 GCA_000404065.3 Pinus taeda | reverse complement strand
AGGATAAGTTCTATTGATGGGTCATAATCTTTAAGCTTGAATGATAGTATCTTTATATGATTTTGGTCTGTTTTATGTAGCGCTTGCTTGATCTATAACACTGATAATATAGGTTAATTAGTGTTTTTGAATATCTGAAAGAGCTAATTATCCTTTATAGATCTGTACGCAGGTTCAGTGAAGCGAAGGCGCGTATACATGCTGGTTCAATGAATTAAAACCGCGTATACGCAGGTTGTTCCAAACACAGAAGCGTACACACGCATGTTGCAGGTTATTGAAATTTAAGTTGTGATCTAGCTGCTTGTGTTTATTGCTGCTGTGTTCTGGGTTCAGTGTTTGGTGTGTGGTTTCTGGTACTGTGCTTTGGGTACAGCTGTAAGAGAAGTATCTACTTGATTCAGATCTAATTGGTGGAAAGGAGATTGGTTGATTCTTGATGATTGATTGATGTTTATGGATCCAGTCTTAAAATTTATGAAACGTTGTCCCTGGAAGAAAGAGAAGGTTGTAGCCTTCTATAGGCTAGCACCTACATACTAGTATCTTGGCTAGTGTAAGCGCTAAAGGGGGTTGTAGCTCCCTTCCAGGAGAAGCTGGAGAATGAGACAGGGTTGTAGCTCTCTGCAGGTTGCAGCCTGTGTACTGGTAAAGGACTGCACCAGTACATTGTAAAAGAAGTTTCTAATTTAAAAGAAGATAGAGACGAATTGCAGCAGGTGGTTTTCACCCACATTGGGTTTCCACCTTATATCTTTTGTTCTTGTGCGTGATTGTCCTTCTGTTCTATTTTACTATCTCTGGTTACTGGTTATTTGTTTCTGCAACACAGATTAACAATCATCATCAGAAAGATAAATTAAACCAAAAGCTTCCCTTGTATATGAGGTTTTCCTTCTGCATAGTTGCATATATACGCGTGTTTAACTACCTGAATTAGCGTATATCATTTGTTTTGAAAAAGGAATATTTGACTTCATAATACTGATTCACCCCCCCCCCCCCCCTTAGTTCCAACATTTATACATAATGATTTGATCAAATATGATAGTTTGACTTGTTGTGAAAGGAATTAAGAAGGATTGTAATTGTACCGTATTGATGATCTACCAATGAGGTATGATGTGAATTTATTTCAATTTATTTTAAATCTAATGGAAGTTATGTGCTTGGTACAAGAAGCACGAAAATGCACGGTTAGGTGGTTGAAACTGTCTGCAAGGGTTAGCAGTAGTAGCAAAAGGAATTCGAATAGGAAATATTATGTTGGTAAAGCACTTCAGGAGTAGGGCCATTATGGGACACTAATGCCCAACAGTGTCTGTTGAAAATAGCAACAAGAAATGCTAAAAATAGAATTGCTAAAAATAGCACTGCTATAAATAGCAGTTCAACCAATGTTGATGTTAGCAACAATGGATAGAAGAATGGAAGTGCTAAAAGTAGAATTCTATAAATAGAAATTCGGGATATCTTCCTATTTTAGTAAGTCCCTAAACTTAAATAGTGAAGTAAAATTCGAATTTGATCTTAATAGTTGTTTGTAAATTAATTAATTAATTCATATTGAGTTAATTAGTTAAGAAAAATCAAACATGAAGTCTATGTGGGGACATGCAATAGTTTCTCCATTAATTGAGGAATTTATCCATCAGTTAAAGAGATAAGGATGAGTTGTAATATTGAGTTGTAATTAGTTGAATTAGTTAACTGAGTCAAGTCCAGTTAGATTAATTCAAACAGTTTTTAAATTAATGTAGGTTCTGTTAGTTAATGCTTGCATGCACGTAACTAATGCACTTCAGATAACTGAGTATTCGCTCATAAATAACTCATGCATGTCAGTTCGGATAGAGACCTAGTTGATATCAGATGGAGGGGTAGTGTATTATCAATTGCTAGAATATTCCATTGTGAATATTCCTTGCATGCAGAAGGAATTCTTTCCTTGATGATTGCGCAGTTACTTCTTCAGTTTTAGTGAGTGTGATGAGGCCAATTCACACATGTGGCTTCACTGGATCCCAAGAAAAATTACGCAAGAAAATAGGAGGCTTGGAGGGCTTGAGGAGGACATATACTATGTATGTTCGGTCTGTAAGCTATATTGTTTGATTGCAGAGAGAACATGATAGCTTGAGAGCTAATTCTTTTTGTAACTTGAAAAAGAATGCCACTTGTATGATAATACAGAGTTGGGGTTTTAGGCTGAGGATTTCCCCGTGATATTTCTTTTGTGTTATGTGTGATTGATTTATCATTCTCAATTATATGTGTTCTCTTGATCTTGCTTAATTCGATTAAGCTTCCACAAAGTGTTGTAGAAGTAGATCTTGTATTGTGTTTTAGTATATTGCATAATCTATTGATCTACAGTGGGAATTTCTACATGGTATCAGAGCAAAGGTGATCAAGGCGAAGAAAAGTATACAAGAAGGAGAAGTTCGAAGTTTGTGGTTTCTGAATATTGAAATTGAGTTCTTATCACATCTCAATTTCACTGATGGCATTCAGTGGTTTAAGAATCGAGTATGTCCTTGATGGAAGCTCAAATTATATAGCCTGGAAGGATCACATGGAGGCAGTGTTAGAGGATAATGGTCTAAAGGACTTCATTGATCAAGAAGTACCCAAGCCAATTGATGCTACTCAACTGGTGGAATGGAAGAAATGTGTGGATAGAGCAAGGAGAATCCTCCTAGAGGGAGTTTGAGATTACATTGTCTCGAGCCTCCATGTGGAGGAGACTCCATTTTCGATGTTGAAACATTGAAAGATTTATATCAGAACAAAAACGATCAGAGGAAGCTGACGCTGAAAGACAAGCTTCGTAAGGTCAAGTGTGAAAAGGGCGATATGATCTCTACATATCTGAACAAGCACACCACCTGCAGGGATGAGCTTGGAAGTGTAGGGATCACGGTCGTTGATGATTACATGGTGAGTCTTGCACTCCTTCATCTTCCTAAGAGCTAGCATAGCTACCCAGACTCAGTTAATGGAAGAGAAAAACTACCAGATTGGGAATGACTTTGGTCAGATCTGATGCAGGAGGAAATAAGAAGAAGCACCAGAGATGGATCCTCATCAAAGCAAGATGATGAGGAAAATCAAGCCTTAGCGAGTAAGGCGAGGAAAGGCAGAGGGAAGGCATCCCATCCCAAATCCGGTTCTTCCCATGGTGGGAAGAATATTGACAAATCGAAAGTGTGATGATTTCATTGTCATGAAGTGGGCCATTATGCTACAAATTGTCCACAGAAGAAATCCAAGAAGGGTTCCTTGAAGGGATCTGATGGTGAGGCACTGGCCTCATAGTTTGAGCTGGATTCCTCACTTATTACATGCATGGTTTCATCCATGGTGGGATGTGTGTGGTACCTAGACAGTGGATCTTAATTCCACATGTCAGGTGACAAGAATATTTTCAATACCTTGGAGGAGAAGGATCTCCAGATGTGGATCGAGATGGGCGATGATGGAAAGTACCATGTTTCAGGTGAAGGTACAGTTGTGTTTTAGAGGGAGCATGGATCTCCCCTCACCCTGACTAATGTAAAGTATGTACCACGTTTGAAGAAGAATCTTGTGTCTGTCACTATGCTAGAAGATAAAGGCTATGATGTAGTCTTTAGTAAAGGAATGGTATTCTTGAGGCATATCGGTACTAGACAAACAAAGCAAATAGGTATTCGAGTCAAGAATCTCTACAAGCTGGAGGTAGAAGACTATGCTTCTTTGAGTTCCAAAGTTGCAATGGTGCAGAGCCAAGATATTGGTAAGCTATGGCATAGAAGACTGGGCCACTTGCACCATGGAGCCCTGAGGATCATGCAGCAGATTTCTACTGGATTACCCAAGATAAAAATTGAGCAGACGACTACATGCAAAGGTTGTACCTTAGGTAAGTATGCAAAATATTCCTTTCTGGATCAAGGTAGTGGAGCTGGAGAAATCCTGGAGCGAGTTCACTCAGATGTTTATGGACCTTTCTCTACAGCCTCCACCACTAAAGAAAGGTACTATGCTATTTTTATTGATATTTTTTCTCGTAGATGCTAGATCTACTTTATGCAAAAGAAGCATTAGACCTTCTTAAGGTTTTGTGAGTTTAAAGCCTTGGTAGAGAAAGAATCTAGAAAGAAAATAAAAGCCTTGCGTAGCGACAATGGTGGAGAATATGTATCCCAACAATTTAAAGACTTCTGCACTGTATAAGGTATTAAACGAGAATAGACGACACCCCATAAACCACAACACAATGGGGTGGCTGAAAGGAAAAACAAATCGATTGTGGGAGCAGCTTGAGTGATGTTGCATGACCAAGGCCTACCAATGCATTTGTGGGCTGAGGCATGCAATACAACAATATACTTGCATAACAGAAACCCACACTGTATACTAGGGATGAAGACACCTATGGAGACTTATTTTGGGAAGCGACCTAATGTAAGTCACTTCTGAATCTTTGGATCATCGCTTTACTATCATGTGACCAAAGATTCCAGGAAGAAGCTAGACCCAAAAGCTGAGTTGGGAATACTTGTGGGGTACACGAATACACCCCACAACTATTGGGTGTACCTTCCTTCCACTCAGGGGACAGTGATACGTAGTGATCTGAAGTTCAACGAGCAGAAATCCACGTGCTTATCACTTGACAGGGAGCTCAAGTTGCATGCAGATGAGCAACTTTCAGTTCTTAAGGATGAGGAGCCTCGGATTGATGCGGAGCAGCCGCATGCAAAGGATCCGCGAATGGAGACATCCACCCATGCTGATACTCCAAGAGATGGGTAGAAACGCTCGAGGGAAGTTGACAGGTTGATGTTGGATGCACGAGAGAATGTGGGACATCCATCTTCTTACTACAAACAGAGGAGGTCACCCGAGCAGTACACTGGGTACACGGCCCTAGTTAGGTTGTGTGTAGATACCGAACCTTCTTCATTCGAGGAGGTAGTGCAGCAACTAGTCTAGGTTGATGCAATGGTAGAGGAGTATGACTCTATATTTAGAATAGTGTGTGGGATGTTGTCCTAAGGCTTCAGGGCAAGTCAGTGGTGAGTTCTAGATGGTTTTACAAGGTAAAGCAGGTAGCTGATGGCAGTGTTGAGAAACATAAGGCAAGGTTTGTTTCCCGAGGTTTCTCACACATCTAGGGGATCGACTACGATGAGAGTTTTGCTCCCATAGCAAGGTACTCATTGATTAGATCGATGTTGGTACTATGAGGTCAGATGAGGTGGAAGATCCACCAGATGGATGTGAAGACAACATTCCTCAATGGGAAGATTGATGAGGAGGTGTACATTGAGCAGCCAAAGGGCTTCAAGACCTTTGATCGTGATTCACATGTTTGCTAACTCAAGAGGGCTTTGTATGGGCTGAAGTAAGCACCCTGTGCTTGGTACACCAGGATCGACAACTATTTCACCAGTTTGGGCTTCACCAAGAGTGAAGCAAATGTGAACCTTTACCACATCAAGGTAGAAGGTAAACCATTGATCATTGTTCTTTATGTCAATGATCTGATTTCGACAGGTGATGATTAGCTGATACAGTCTTGCAAGGAGGACCTTGCAAGAGAGTTCGAGATGAAGGATATGGGCCTTATGCACTACTTTCTAGGAATGGAGGTGTGGCAAAAAGATGGGGAAGTATTTGTGTCTCAAGGCAAGTATGCCAATGAGATACTTAGGCACTTTCACATGGATAAGTGCAAGCCCATGCAAACTCCTCTAGCTGGGAACTGAAGGAAGGAGGATGCTACTTGAGGTGAGCTAGTAGTTGCTATTGTTTATCGGCAAGTGGTGAGTTCACTTATGTATCTCGTGAACACATGACCCGACTTATGCTTTGCGGTGAACCAGCTAAGTCAAGCTATGGTTCAGCCTAATGTTAAGGGAATAAGTCCCCTAGGGCTTTGGGTTAGAACCCTAGCAGAGTAGGAATATTCTATAGCATGAAACAAGCATTTAACTTAGGCAACATGCTTAAACAAGCTAACTATGTGACATGAACATACTCGGATGTCCTTCGTTTGGGTAGTTCTAGCTAGGGTTCAAACCCTCTGCAACTCCTAATGATCTTCGAACCCGTAAATCAGCCAATTCGAATACACATAGCAGCATATAGATAAAGCGTTATAGTGAAATCAACTTTATATCATATATATAGATGGTTGGTTATGCATCGAAACAATCATTCATATATAAACCATAATAATAACATTATATGCATAGACAAAGTTGATATTGGGAACAATACATCATTTATTTTATTGTAGAGAACTATAATAAAAACATGGAAAGAGTTCACCTGAGTCTTCCTCATCGATCTCCAAGCAGAACCATCCTCTAGGTCTATCCAGTCCCAGTCTTCAACAACCTCCTTCCATAATCAATACCATGATATCTCCAAGCATATGAGAGAACATCAAAACTCAAGGAAACAAGGGTTTCCTGAACTTGGGGAATTTCTTGAAGCATAGGGTTTCTTCAGAATTGATCAAGGGATAATGTTAGTATAGTAATTTTGTCTCTTCTATCCTCCTTAAGGCCTTCCCATTGAAGTCTTTTTATACTTCTCCTAAATTAGTATTTTAGTTGGGAAACAATTGCGAACAGTTGGGCCACGGGAAGTAATAGGTAATCAATAGGTAAAACCCATGATCTGTACCCATAGTTAAGGAAATTTATTTTTTTTAAATGTTTTAACACATATACATGGGTTGGGTATAAATTTACCCACATGTACACACTTTTAACACAGGGCAAAGTAGCGTACAAGGAGTAAAGAACTGTTTTTTTTAATATTTGGACCAAGTCTGGAAGGAGGGGTTTCCTTAGGCCATAAACCAAGCATCACAAATACCAAGGGTGATATTTGGAGCTATAACAGATGCACCCTAATATATGAGGTCAGAAGGGGAACATGATGGCTAAAATGTATTAAGTATATGGGAAGGAAATCTTTCAAAAACTGAGACATACTTCACCAGATTTTTACCTGCCAAGCCAACAAAAGAAGATCAGAAAGAAACAACTGTCTGAGGCAGGCATACCCATGCTCAGAGAAAGTAAAGCATTTCTGCATATCAAGTACAAGCGAATCCACTATGTATACAGGTATAAGGAACTGAAAGTACATAATGGATCATCTGATCATGATCGAACAAGTACATGTCTGAATATCACATATAAGAAGATGAAAAATGAATCTAAAAGATGAAGCTGATCACTGATGTCAAAAACTGATCCCAATAGTACCAAATGAACATAATGGAATAAGATGATACTACATCGCAACTCGGATGCCAGCATATAGGATGTCACTGTGAAGGACTGCAACATATAATGTGGAATGGTGTCAACTAGCAAAAATAGGAGAAACTGACAAGTGAACCAAAGAATGTTGATGCAACCTGAGGTCTTCAATGACCATCGTGGTACATGTATACACAATGGGAATAAATGATCTGAAGTCGACCATGTGAGAAATCATTTGATTACCGATCATTGATGTATATCGTTAACAAATGTGAGACTACTCACCGATAATGATAATGAGAGTCATGGTACCCAGTACAATCTAACAAGTGCAAATAGATGAGCTGAAGTCAAACACTTGGAAGAATCTATCAATCAAGAGACAATGATGGTTTCCCGCTATCGATAGTGAAGGATCTACCACTGATGACTGCAAACCCAAAGGTACTGCCAAATGGACTCTAGACCTTTGCCCGAGAGTAATGAGTCATAGTCGATAGGGAAATATATACTAGAAGGAAGCCATTAAGGCATCCTTCATCAATCTAGCGTGAGTGTAACCCGTAGGCCAATAATGTAGAAGGAATCGGACAAAAAAAGATGTAGGAACCTGACTGAAGCAAATTTCCGACGTACACAAGATGTAGCTAGCGCATGATAGAAACCATTTGAACCAACCAATAATGAAAACTGACACAGAGGGGAGGAATCCACTAATAGGGTCAAATGAAAACCAAGGCACTGCATGAATCCCAATGTGTGATAATGAAAGATGATGTTGAAGACAAGGGAAACCACTTAGTGAAAGATCCATGATACTGATTGATCTTGAGCATAAGGTGACCTATCAATAATGAAAATAGGGCCAGGGTGCGACTCTAGGCCTGTCCTCAGAGAAATATGTCGTCGTCAATAAGGACAAGACCCGCCAGCAAGAATTCAATGGAGATCTTCTCAAACTGGCACGAGTGAAGGACTAATATAACTGATATGATGATAGACAAGACACTGAAAACCAAGGATGGCCAACTAAAAAAATAGGTCAAGAGACACTACAGAGAGGCCGACTCAGGCTTACTTCCCTTCAACAAAAGCACGACTCAATGATGATCGTGTGGTAGCATATGATGACTCTATATAAGCTCGTCATGCAGGAGGCACGAACAAACTCTCCATATGATTGGAAGAGATAACCAACCGGAGGATAACTGACTCAATAACAAGGTTAAGGCGTACCTAAGTCAAACTAGCGATATAAATAAGGATCTCGAACCCGATAAATGTTATTCAATTGTGACACCACCAGCTGTGAGTCAAGATACACTACCAACGAATCAATTCCATAAGAAATAGCTTCAGATAGTAAATTAATGACAATAGTATATTCAGAAATATTATTTGACGTAGAACAAATACATACTCCCCTCGACACCAACAACTAACTAGTTGGATAATAAATCACCCAAGCTGCAGAAGCAAGATTCCGAGTGTGCTGACTAGCACCATCAGTGAATCCGAAATAGACCAAGTCATCCATCAACACCTACCAAAGCAGATCAAAAAAGTGTCGACGTCACAAAACTTCTTGATAAGATATGTACAAAAAATCAAAATATACAAAGAAGCCATTGCTCGGCCACAACCTAGGCAAAGTACTTCTTGAGGTAGAGCCCATTTCGGGGCTCCGCCAACTTGTTCCCTTCAAAATCGACTAACTCATAAGCCCCTTTTTCTAAATCTAGTATCACTATGAAGGGACCATACCAAATAGGCTTGAATTTACCTGCCCTCAAGGCGTCTTTATCTTGGTCATAGACAAAGACAAGGTCACCTTCAGAAAAGACTCGAGGGCGGACAAATTTATCGTACTAAATTTAAACCCTTTTCTTATGAGTCTCATTGATTATGGTAGCATCTCGACGTTGCTCATCGAGATGTTCTTAATGAAGGAGGTGCGCTTTGAGACTAGAGGTCTCTGGAAGGAGCTCAACAGCTAGCTTAAGAGATGGAATTTTTCATTCAATAAGAAAGATAGATTCCAGCCCGTAAGCTAACTAAAAAGGTGTAAAACCTGTGGCAGTCTTTATTGAGGTTCGGTACGCCTAGAGAGCTGGATACAACATGAGATGCCAATTGGAGCGATTTTTGTCAATTGTCCTTTGAAGGATCATCTTGAGGGACTTATTCACAAGTTCGACTTGCCCATTGGCCTGAGGATAATATGGACATGAATGCTCCTACCAAAAGCCCAATTTAAGAGCGAATTCGGACATCAATTGGTTCTGGAAATGACTACCATGGTCAGTGACAATCTCTCTTGGGATACCAAACCATGAAATAATCTGATTGAAGAGAAACAATGTTGTAGTTTCACTATCATTTTTATAAGTGGGCATGGCCTCAGCCCACTTCATAAAGTAGTCTATGGCCACAATAATGTACTTTTGATTCGCTACTGAAGGTGGATTACAAGTAGTAAAGTCAATACCCCACTTTGTAAAAGGATCAACAATGATAATAGGGAAAAGAGGAGCTGGATGCATGTGCATATTCTGATTATAGATTGGACAAGGGTGGCAATGGTTGACCGCTTCAATACAATATTTGAAAAGTGAAGACCAAAAGTAGCCGGCACACAAGATTTTATGGGCTATGGCAAGCCCTGAAAGGTGACCACCATAGGCTCCATTGTGGCAATCATTAAGAACAGACTCTACTTCCTCTAAGGTTAAACAATTCCTAAGGATTGAATCAACCCCTCAGTGATATAATGTATCACCAATGATGACATAGTTCTTAGCCAGGTGATGTAATTTTCGACGTTCATCCTTGGAGGAAGCAGGAGGGAACTTCGAAGTTTGGAGATAGATTATGATATCTCCATACCAGCAATCTTGTGAAGAGATGAGGAAGAGATGTTCATCAGGAAAAATTTCCTCATAAACAATATCTTCTCCACAAGGCAGCTCAGAAATTAATTCTGCAAAAACCAATGATTTCTTAGACTTGGCTAACAATAACTCGATATCAAATTCTTGTAAAATAAAAATACATTGATTGTATTTGCCCCCAATCACTTGACTACTAAGGATAAATTGGAAAGGATTGATCGCTGCTAAGACAAACGTTTTGCGTAGCAAAATATAATGGTGAAGTCACTGGACAGCATGGATAGCTGCCAAGGCTAATTTCTCAACCGGAGAATAGTGTAGTTCAAGGCCTACCAAGCCTTGACTGAAGTAATAAATCACATGCTCTGTGAGAGAATCATCTTCCTGAACTAGAACCATACCTATGGTTGATTCTACGGCTGCAAGATATAAAAGGAAATCTTTACCATAATCCGATGGACTCAAAATCGGGGCAGAGATTAACACCTACTTCAAGGCATCAAAAGATCATTGTGCAAATTCGTCCCATAAAAGTGGAACTCATTTCTTGAGCAAACGCATAAATCCTTTAGTTATCTCAACATAATTTGCAATAAATCGTCTCAAGAAATTGGCCTTCCCCTGAAGACTTTGAAGTTGTCAGATGGAAGATGGGGGAGGTAACTTAACTATTGCCTCCACCTTGAAGGGATCAACTCGAATCCCTTCAGTTGACACAATGAACCCTAACAACCAACCAGATGTAATTGCAAAAACGCATTTATTTAGATTCAACCAGATCTTGTAAAAACGACATCTTTCAAAAACCAACCGAAGATGACCAGGGTGATCGATTCTCTTTCGAGAATGAGCACCTAAATCATCCAAGTATGCTTCAATGGCATGCTTGATGTTGTGGAAAGCATATGGCATGGCCCTCTGAAACGTGGCTCCAGCATTTTTAAGACCAAAAGGCATCTTTTTGTATGCAAAGTTACCCTAGGGACATATGAAAGTTGTCTTATGCTGGTCTTCTAGATGGATAGGTATCTAATTATAACCGGAGAATCCATCCATGAAGGAAAAAATCTCATTACCTGCACATTCATCAACTATCTGATCAATAAACGGTGTGGGTTGATTATCTTTTAGACAAGCTTTGTTCAAATCCCTAAAGTCAATGCACGCTTGGATCGCTCCTTGCTTTCTATCAACCGGGACTGGATTAGAAACCCAATCCGTTAGAGGAACAGGGTATATGAAGCTCACCTTGAGTAGCTTTTCTACTTCGGCTTTAATAGTTGCTACTTTCCTAGGACTGACCAGCCGAAGCTTCTGATGAATCGGCTTATTGTTTTCATACGTCTTGATCTCATGCTGAACAATGGATGGATCAATACCAGGCATTTCTTCATAAGACCAAGAAAATACATCCCGAAACCCTTTAAAGAGGTCAGTGTAAATTTGAATCTCTTCAGGGGAACATTCGACTCCGATGAAGACATTTTCTATGATATTAGGGTTCCTAGAGATGTTTATCGGTACGATTTTTGAAATAATCGACATGTTACCTTCGGCACAGATGTGTGTTGGAGCCAGAGGGTTTGAAATCGTACAAACATCGCTAGTGAGCAGATTGGAGAACTTGGATTCGACGTCTTGCAATGGGGGAAGAAAGTATGAATAATGGTGTAAATCTTCCCAAGGTCAATCTAAATCCATCATTGCTTCTAAGATTGCTTCCTCAAATGGTAAAACGGTATCTAAGCAATCCATGGAAAAAGTAGATTCAAGTGTCCAAGCTAGGGCCACATCACCATCTAACTCTTCCTCTTAAAAAGGAGTAGGATGGTTGTCTGCAGAATTAATGATAGACTGGTATCTAAGCTCTTCTTTGAACATAGGGAATGCCACTCCACCAACTTGTCCTTCATCTAATGTGTTTGTAGGCGAAGGCAAGGTCCAAGGGTCTGAAAAATAATGAGTCCGCAAGAACTCTTCCTGTGAAGACTCTTTGGAGGATGAAATGACAATGACTCTAGTTATAGGATTGGGAAGATCAAATGTACCCATCAATGAAGAATACATCCCAACTCCTAGATTCTCGATAGGTTGAAGGGGGTTATCCACTAACAGAATAGTAGAATCTGAGTTTACACGAGGGTCAACTGGAAAATAATCCAACTGATCAACCTTAACAATTTTCCCCTCATGAGGAAAAGAAAGGACTCGAAACAGATTCGAAACGATGACATCCATTTCATAAATCCAATTCTGTCCTAAGAGGAGATTGTAATCTAGGTTGTCATCAACGATTTCTACTTCGATATTAATGACCTTTCCTCCAACACATATAGGAAAGGTCGGGATAATCCTGTGTGGTCTATGAGAATGTCCGTCAAATGCTATTAAGAGTGTGGGTGAAGGAACAGCCGAAGGCGATCCAATGGCCTTCCAACATGACATAGAAATTACGCACGTGGAGCCTCCCTCATCTATAACTATTCAAAAAATGTTATTTTTCTAGTAAGTAGACCTTATTTGAAAATCCATATGATGAGGAAGTCTCTTTTTGACATTGAGCATGTCAAAAGTGAGCACTAAAGACTTGTTTGGATCAACTGGCCCTATCGCTAAAAGCAAAGCACTTCGTTGAGCTAGACATGACTGGAGTACCTCTAAATCAGACATAGCGCATGGACTTTGAGCCAAATCTTCTACAATGGAGTAGCTTTGTGCTGCCCTAGCATTAGGTTTTATAGTCACGCGTTTAGCGGAACCATTCGGTATCCGAGGTATAGACTCAACGGAGTGTTAGGTCCCTATAATACTAGTGATTACCCCATTACTATTGTAGTTGTATCCTTTAATAATATTTTTGTGCCCCTATTGTCACCATATTGTTATTATTGTGCCTCATAGAATCCCTCTATTGTTATTTTTGTGCCTTTATATTATTATTGTTATGTCGGCTGGGTGATATTGTGAATCCTTAGACTCCTATATATAGAAAGGAGGTTTTGTCATTTGAATCATCAAAGAATCATCCATTTATGTAATTTAAAGGAGTTTTCCCCCTCGAAGAGTCTAAATTCTAAGGCATTGATCTATCTTTTATATCTTTTTGTGAGTTGCTTTCATAACATTTGGTATCAGAGCTTTTGGATTCTAGGGTTTCACTGCTCCAAATAGGTAATCGTGGCATTTTCGCTATAACTTTTTTTCTACGACATTTCAAAAGTGAAAAAAAAATCCATTTGAGAGGAAATCACATGAACCTCGGGTCCGAATTTCAGAGCTTTTTGCACTATATTTACGGAGATATGATCTAAGGAGGTTGGTCTTTTTGCAAACTCCTGAATTACATTCCAAATAGGTGACCTAGGGAAAATCGTCATAACTTTCTCTCTAAGCATCGGATTGAAATTTCGTAAGAAGGTATAGAAAGAGGATAGACTGTAGTTTCTTGTAAATATTTTTTAGTGCCAAAGGTCGAAACAAGGACACGTGGAACGTCGTACAAGTTTGCTCTACTAAACTAGTCTATAATTAGGTCATTGTGGGAGATTTGGCATAACTCTTCCTTGGAGAATCAAATTGGGATCAGACTAGTGGCATTGGAAAGAGGACACAGAGGGATACTTCAAATCACAATTTCAAAGCAAGATGATCTGAAATTATAGAGATACATTAAAGGCAATATCGAGCTCCTACAAAGTGAAAAAATGTCTGTAGAGTTTTTAAAATTTTTGCTTAATCTTGGCTTGAAAAATTATTTCGAAGGAATTCAAAGGGCATAGTAGAGAATTATTATCGGTAACTGATGCCTCGAGGAAAGAAAATGCAAACACCTAGTAAGCAACCTGAAAGCCCTAGCATGACTCATGAAGAAGATGAAGAAATGCTACATGATATATCAAAATTACAAGACCAAGTGCAACAAATTTCACTCTCACAAAAGCTAACAGAAGCTAAGATAAATGGCGTGGAATCTAAGATAAAGGGCATGGAAGCTAAGATGAATGGTGTGGAAGCTAATATTGACAATTTGAAGATAGATTTGAAAACTTATTTGACAAAGCTTCTACAAGAAATACTTAATAATGGTGAAAGAGTAGCAAAGGAAACTCATGATGCAAACAAAAGAAATGTTAATCATGATTTCATAGACTCTAATGTTGGATCGAAGACCCACCATATTCCAAAAATTGATATGAGGAATTTTGATGGCAAGGATCCCACAACATGGATAGTATAGATGGAGCAATTTTTCGATCTCAATAATGTGTAAAACACACAAAAGGTATGTATTGCAACTTTATATTTGGAACCAAATTAGTTTGTATGGTATCAATGGCTTTGCTCTTGTAAACAAATTATCACTTGGGAAATTTTTACGGAGGAATTGACAACACATAATGAGGATACAAAAAGCAACATGTTTTTTAGCCAATTGATAAGTCTCAAACAAAAGGGTTCAATAATGGAGCACATTGAGGAGTTCCAAAAATTGAACATAAGGGTAAAAAATATTCCAGAGGAGCCTAGGATTGATGTGTTCATAGGGACTTTAAAGGATAATATCCAACATGATGTTCGCCTTTGGGAACTTGATTCATTAGAAAAGGCATTCAGGTTAGCAAGAAAAATGGAAAGCAAAATTATGGCAACTAGGAACCATACCAATCACAACTATAAAGATGGAAGTGTTGTTACCCCCAACATTCCACAACCTATAAGGTTGACACCACAAAAATTGGAATAAAAAAGAGCAAAAGGGCTTTGTTACAGTTGTGATAGCAAATACACTAAATGTCATAAGTGTGCTAAAAAGAAACTATTCTACATAGATTGTGAAGATGAAGAAGAAAAGGAGAAAAAAAGGTCAAAAGAAGAGGATATACTCGAGGAACAAACCCTATATAAGAAGAAATGAATCCAACCATATCTTGTAATGCATTGGTTGGAATTACCACTCTTCAAACCATCAAGATATAAGGACAAATGAAGAAGAAAAAGGTAATAGTGTTGATTGATTCAGGAAGCACCCACAATTTTATTCATTGTAAGGTAGCAAAATAATTGAATTGATTCCTAGATCTAGCACTAGAGTGTCAAGTGATGATTGCAAATGGAGGAAGAATAAATTGTTTTGGAAAGTGCCATAATATCAAGCTATCCATCGGAGAATATGTATTGATGTTGTAGATCTAACCCAAGAAATATATGATAACAGAAATAACCCAAGAATAACAAGATAGAAATAGATAGAAATGCTTCTTTATTATCAAACCCTCAAGGTAGGGCAACACCATACATTCACTCCTTAAGGAAGGAGAATACTCCACAAGCCATATGCCTGTTCATACAAGAATACTTCTCTTCATATCTCTCCATGTGGAGTCTCTAGCCTCTATATAGGCCTAATACATACAATACCATGCATCATTACCATGGTTTCCTCATACCATCAACTAATACCATGGGCCCCTTACATTATTATTAACTACTTGTGGTCCCTTACATGACATAGGTTAACCACCTTATTTATTACTATGGCCCATCCCATAATTACCTTGGGTACCTCCCTCGGTACCCCATATTACCCCCCCTAGGTATATAACATGGTGTACTAATTGTATTTGTTCAATGAACTTTCTTGCTTTGTCTATGTCGTTATGACCTTTAATAGCAACATATTTGCCAAAAATAAAATCCAAAGGATATTTAGGCAAGTATCCCATGTGTTGTCACTCACTGCATTGTGGGTTTCAGTTGGTCAGGGTTGCTCAAGAGAAGTGAAGTTTGAAGCCACATTCCTAGGCCACAGAAGCTCTTAGTGCCAAGTCAGTCCCAGTCCATTTCATAGTGCCCGGAATGAGCTTTCCAACAATATATAGAAGTCCCAAAATGGGCTTTTGGATAAGAAGATATGGCCTGTTGAAGATCAAGAGTTTTGTTGCCTTAAAATGAAGGAAAAGAGCTTATTAGAGGACCCCGGGCATAGTAAGTCAAGCATATTAGGCACCCCACAGTCCCGCAATCCCGCATCTCGTATCATTTCAATCTCATACATTGGCTTATCGGGCATATCGGTGGGCCCTAGGAGTTCATAGGCTTATCAACGATCAGCGGTGGGAAAATCCTGCATCCCGCAATCCTGCATGGTCCCCGCAATACTTGATGGGCCATCCTTAAGGAATTGTGCAGGGGAACCGCCGATTTAATGTGAAATTGCCAAGGAGGGCCGAAATAGTTTAACAAAGGAAATGCATGCAAAGACAAGGACAGGCGGGCCCTTTCTCTATCCTCCACGTGGCAGTAGGGTTTATCGGAGGTCAGGGGCCCCAGGCACAACGAAATGAACAGATCAGCCATGTCAAAGTCTTGCATCCTGCAATATCACAGTCCCGCAAGATTGGAAAATTAGTGATCAACGTGGCGGAGAGGTTCTAACTTAAAAATATTGTGATGTCGTTGATTTGTGATATAGTGTTAGATCGCCAAGAAGGGGTCGATTCTATTTAACAAAGGAATTCACGAATAGACCAAGGCTAGGCAGGACATTTTCTCTCTCCTCTAGAGGGCCACGTGGTGGATATGATTGACCCTTATAGCTGACATGACAACTAACGTCATTATTGACGTGGCAGTACAAGTGACATGTGGCACACAGATTTGGCATTTTCAGGGTCCTATGGGGGCATTTATGGGTGACATGTGTCACCAATCACAAGGTGACACATGGTAGTGATGACATCACCCCCCGTAGATCGATGATCGGTGGTCACACAGGTTAAAGTGCTCCTACACCAGAGTTCCTTCCAGGCTTGTGATTGCAATAAGCAGGGATCCTCCCAGACGCAATATATTATGTGATCTGGCTTATAAAGATCCTGCGTCTAGACAGGCAACCAGTGCTGAGAAAGAATGTAGAAGGTCCCCCTCTCCGGTGCTGTGATTGTGATACTTCAGGTGGGCCCAACCCCGAAAATCAACGATCACAAGGTTCATGGGGAAATAGCAATGGCAACGCTTGGAAAGCACCGAAGTGCGAGATTTCATAAAACAAAGGAAAAATGCCTCGGATAGGAGCCTGATAAGAAAAGAAGAAAGGGGTTAAACCAAAAGGGGACAAGGAGCATTAGAGCCCACCGCTCTGCAACGTTTTCAAGATTAAAAGTCTCTCTGTCGCGCAACCCCAATAACATGCTACATGGCTCTTAAGGCAGATGGGTCGACAGTTGTGGCATTAAAGTAAGTATGACACAGAGTGTTGAAGACAGTATGGGGGGCTCGGTAATATTAAATGACTCGTCATGGAGCCTCACTCCTATACACAGCGAAGGACCACCGAAACAGGCACTTACAATCAACCCACTCCATACTCCACATAACAAGGAATTCAAGCAGTAAAGGCAGAAGTGACGGGGTCAGTCGAGCAGCACAGGAGGCCATACCGAGAGAAAATTACAGTGTGAGGCAGAGGAGATCACATGATGGGAACAAAGGCTTTTCATTTACTTTTATGTCTGGTTGTTGACTTATTTTTGTCCTGTAACATGCCTTCTTTCAATGTGGTCATTAATTCCGTAATATTTTTGGGCCACAGAGCCATCGCAGCCGAGACAGCTAGTTAACCTGACAGTTGAGACTCGGCCAAAGATATTTTTTTTGTAATGAATGTCCATGTGCCCCTCTCCAGAATAAATAGGAGGAAGCAAGACTTCATTCAGGTTCAAAAAATCTACAAGAAAAAGACATGTTGTTTCAGATTGTATAATTTTAAGATACAAATATTTAAGAATATGAGGAAATGGTGGTGATTCTCTCTTTGAGTATTACAATATGTTTTTCTCTCTTTTAAAACCCATTATGTTCATGTTTCTTTTGAATTCATGCAATTATAGATGCTAGAAATGTTTCTTACCTCCTTATAGATTCACATGTGTTGATTGGTTGATGCATGTGCCTATGAGGATTTCTAAAACCACCTCTTTAATATACACTACATGAATCATAGCACCCATTTTCCCTTCAGTCCATTATATCTTCTTGTAACTGAAATAAGTATAGGATTTCTTACTTACTTCAAGCTCTGTGTGTCAAATATAGAATTCTTGATGCCGTGAGCTCTAGATGATGAGTTATCCTTTCTCCTTATCCTCTTCCATTTTCTCTATAAATCTTATTGAGCTGTAAGTCCTCAAACTACTCGGCCTCCACTCCTTTATGTTATATTTCTGTGAGCTGTGTACGAGAAGAAATACCCGAAATACATAACTCATATCTTTGTATGAATGAACCAACCCAATTCCTATATATATATATATGATCTAGGTGGATGTTGGTTGCTACCCACCTATCCCATTTGGACCCCCACAACTGTCTCTTTCAGTTTTTTCAGTTTCCTAAACTGTAGCACAGTTTACTATTTTTAGCAGTTTTTCAGGTCCTGAACTTCCAAAGCCGTTTTGAGGCCCTAAACGACGTTTTTTGGGAAATCTAGGGGCAACATGGGTCCATGGACCCAGGTTGCCCTTCCCAAAGTGGTAGTGCTCATATAGATCTTTCTAATGAGCTATTGTACGCGTCAAACAAAGATCGTATGCCAAAGTTATGGCCTCGGGAAATTTATGTACCAATTTACCCAAACGAGGCCCACAAATTGGTGTTTCATCTTCTAGGGTTAGGTTTTGGGAGGTTAAGGGTTTTCCATTGTTTCTCAACAATAAATAGGCCTTCGAGCCTCATTGTAACACAGTTCAGAGGCAGTTAGCCACCACATCTCTTCTCAGAGATAAGCTACCATCGCCTTAGCTATTTATTTCCATTTTCTGTTTGTAAGCATATCTCAGTGTTTTACATTAATGAAATGAAGTATTATTTCCACTGCATCTTTGTGTTTATGATTATCTCTGTAATTTTTTGCGTTCCTGTTTAAATCCGGATCAATAAAACATAAGTGATGTCTCCAGTTTCTTGCAAATCATTTTAGACACACAAATCTAGATGTGCCCAAGCACTGGTCTTGTAACCAATCCAAGGTTGTCTCTGGGAGCTACAACATCTTTTGGTGCCATTGCCATGGAATGTATTGAAGGATTTCCCCCCCTGGGATATGACAAGTTGAGCACACTTTGCGTAGGTGAATACAGAGGTTCTTATTGCATTCATCATCACCTTGGCGACTCCACAAACCCCCATTATCATTCATCACCCTGGCGACTCCACTATCTGAATATTAATTGTAAACACTCTAGCGGCTACATTTGTCAAGAAATGGAAGAGACAATGGAAGAGATGGAAAGCTCAATAAAGAACTCCTTATATAGATTGATAAAATTGGAGTTAGAAAATATAAACCTTCGATGACAATAGTCCTCTTTCTCTGACGAAGAACAAGAAGTCAGGACGCATGAAGAAGAGGAAGATGATCTTAATGTAACGCTAAATGATGATGAAATGGATGATTGTTGCAAGTAGTTCTTTGATTTCATAATGGCTTAGTTGCATAATAGAAATGCTCTTCGGTCATCTAGAAAGACATCAATGGGACACGACCAAAACAAAGGCACTCCCTCCAAAGAGCCTCTGAGGCCAGCTAAGAAGGGGAAGGTACTTTTAGATCCAAATTGCTTTAAGCCCGAAGTCCTCAAAGAAGAGAAGTCACCCTCCCTTTCTTGGCCCATATGTGAAGAAGGAAAGGAGCCAAGTAGTCTTTGTGGCTACCATGATCAAAAGGATATTGATTAGCAGATATTTCATGAAAATAAGGCAACTAAAAATTTCACTGGTCAGTTCTATGACCTTGTGGGTGACTACATAACGACATTCTTAAGCCAAAAATAGAGGATGTTTCAAGAGAATGTATCAGGTTCTTTGTTTGAATACTTTTCATGGTGCATGCTTGTTTTAATTTTTATTTTTCACGAGCATGAGGACACTAGGTCCAACACCCAAATGTTGGCTTCACTCCATTGGAAGGTTGAACTCACTTAAGTGAATTGAGCCCTATGCGTAAGCAAGCATGTACATAAATTATGTTTTACCCCACAAGAGGAATCTTGCAGTGTTTGACTCAATTATGTTTCTTCCTCTTTAACTCTATCTCGGGTACCAAGCTTTCTACCCATCCGTTCTATCACCTGCTTTTGGAGTTGAGAGTAATGCATAAATTCAACCAAAGCTAGAAGGAAGGGCTTGAAAACTATGTTACTAAAAACCAGAAAGGGGAAACAATACGAGAAACGACAATGAGACGAGAAAATGAGTTTGGAGATTTCACATTGAATAAACGAGGAGAGAGAAAAACAAGACAAATATGAAACATACAACCAAGCATTTGTTTCACATTCAAGAAATGAGGAGAGAGAAAAACAAGAAAAATATGAAACATAAAACCAAACATTCATCATTAACATTGTCAAATACTATGGTTCATAGGTAGTTGCTCATAGGCTTTAGTTGCTCACATTGGCCATTCCTTAATACTTATAGTGATCAAGAAAGCTTCCATTTCTCACATAAGCCATTCTTGAATACCCATATTTGATCCTCTATGCTGGCAAATACAATAGTGAAGAAACACTTGGCGCTGAATTCAAGTTTGATTTAGCCTTTGCATTTTCCGAATGGGTACATGATCCCACATACATTGTATATATTCTTGGATGTGGCATGCGTGGACCTCAATTTTCAAATTTGGTATCTATTGTAGCATTTTCCACACAGTTATTGGGTTATTGTTTTCATGGTTGGGTAACAAGATGGTGGAGATTGAGTTGATCCCCATTGGATATAGAGCCAAAAATATAGGGTTCTCTCGAGCTAATACTACAACATGTGTTTGAAGACAAAATCTAAAGAGAAAAATTTCAAAATTTATCTTTAATCCATTATAATAGAAAAATAATCTTTATAATAATAAAAATAATATATTGTAAAAGTATAGTTGAACTAGATATTAAATTTCTAGTTTGTGAGAAAAAAATTAACTAAATTATTTAACTACTAATTTATAAAAATATATATAAAATATCTATACACATTACTAATTTATAAAAGAGATTTGGATCCCTTTAGGGTGTTGGTATATCTGAAATTAAGATGGATCTAGGTTAGTATATATTATTTACCATAATTATTGTTAAAATGTATAATGGCTATCTCATATTTGTACTTGTGTTGATTAAATGATTATTATATGTAGTCATGTTTTATATTAATTATTTTAATGCATCATATATATGGTTTTGTATAGTAAATTTATTTTTATGTTAAATTTTAATAGTTTTAGATATTCTTTCTTGATATTAGTTATTTTTTATTAATTTTCATTTTATTCTGTTGGATCCATTAAAATTTGTTATCTAAGTCAATGTTTCCAATTAACAAGTGTGGTTGATCAATATAAATAAGTGAAATAAATTATTAAATTGTGATTTTTTTTTTAATTTCTACTTAGTTAAATATTATATATAAATATTACTTGTGGTTATAACATACCAAACCATTCATTTTTAGTTGCTAAATATGATTATGTTAAGATAACTTTAAAAAAATGTTATCACCCATGGTTAGAACTTACCAAACCATTTTTTTTAGCCCCTAGATTTATTTATGTTAAAATATCTTTTGAAATAATGTTATGGCCAATAATTTTGTTATATTCCATGGTTTTTTACTTTATATTCATTTAATTTGCTAGTTTTTGCACATGGTTTTGTTAGATTCCACGGTTCGTATTTAATATTTATTTACTTTATTAGTTTTTCTCATCAACTTTTTTCATAAATTAAAACAAGCGAGAGAGACCTTGAAGTCTTGAAAAGAAATGTCATAATCTAGGTATTTTATTCTACGCCACTCTTCATATATTTTTGGTTGTTAGATTTTTGTGCCAAGAGATCCTTTCCACCTGGGGAATATGTTATAATATTTGGCATTTTAATTCAGTCAAAATAAAACAAAATCAAATCAAATTAAAAAAATTAAAAAACATAAAATTCTAAGTGCATAGTTTTTCTTGCCCATGGTTTTTTTCCATGGTACTCCTAACCCATGGTTTTTGTCCATGGTATTTTTCTGCAATCTAGCCTATTCAAAGGCTAATAATTAGAGAGAGATTTGATCTCTCTTGATGCTTGAGAGAGATAGATCTACGTTGGTTATTTATAAATGAAGAGGAGTATTTTCTTGTAGTAGTATTCTTCTTTGTTTTACATTTAAAATTTATTAAATGATGGATTTCTATTTTGTATTTTGATTTTTGAGGCTTGTTTACTTTTATAAATTTACAATTATTTCTGTCGCTATTTTTATGTAATTATGAAACTTTCCATATTTATCGTAGTTGAAATTATGTTTGTATTATAGACATATTAATAAATAGCTTGTTGCTCTTAAGCTTTATTATTTCAAATTACTTAACATAATCTCTCTTATCACCAATGAAAAAAGCATTTATGAGATAAAACTATTAATGGGATGGATAATAGATAATTATTATTTTTTTATATATTAAATTAATGTCTTTGGTTGATGATATTTAATATTATAGATAGTCTAATAGTTGATAAAAGTTTCTATAGAATGGTTTTATCAAAATCCTTTTCCAATCATTTGAGAGGTTATAAACCAAACCAATGGCAAAAAAAATATTGTGTCCTGATGTTTATATAAAAGAATTAATTAACTAGAAAAATTAACTAAATTATTTAAGTATATATATATATATATATATATATATATATATATATATATATATATATATATATATAATTAATATCTACATACATTACTAATTTATAAAAATATATATAAAAAAACCTTATACATTTAAATTTATAATTTTATATAAAAATACAAATTTTAAATATTAGATATAATCACTAAATCCACTTTTAAATAAAAGAAACACAAAAATAACAAAAAAAATTATAAAAACTTAACCATACACTGCTACACATCAATGACTACAATTAAAAAAATAACATAACTTTAACTAATAAAATTCCTAAATAGTCAACGTTGTTAAAGATATATTAAGCACTATTGCAAGGTGTTGTCACTAGGGAGAACACCCAACCTATTTGCAACAAACCTGTTCCGTTAGCACATAACCTATATATGGTTGACTTCTAACCATAGACTATGAAAATACCTTCAAAAACTATCAAGAAAACCAATGCTTTTTATGATTCATGTCTAATTCCAATCGGGAAGATATCCATATTGCAAATGAACCAGATTAACATTTTCCATAAAACAGTTTCAAGAAACGAACCATTTTCCTTATCGTTCCATTTTTTATATGGTTTTTTTGAGAAACCAAAACTCTCGATAACAGAGCTTGAAATTGAGATTTCTGATTAAGAAGCATGAAATGGAAAGAAAGTAAGAAAATCTTTTCGTGTTACATTGAAATGAGGGAGGGCAGGGAGTTACCCTGAGAAGTCTACGTTGTTGTTTTTTATGTTGTTTTCCTGGTGTGGTATACTACCAAACTACTATTTTTGTAATTTCTGGTGTGGTATACTACCAAACTACTATAAGAGTTCAGCGTATATTTAATATAAATTTCAATATAGTAATTGTGGGGCCAGTTAATTTGAAGCTAAATTCTTAAAAAACAAAACCCAAATAACCTAATTTCGGGTGAAAAAGTTGGTAGATTGTTTGAAGCAATTGAAATTGAGGAAGGAATTAAAGGAGAGGAAGGGTACCTGTGCAAGTATTTTCTTGGGTTCTTAAAAGAAGACCAAGGCTTCTGATCCTTCCATCATGGTCCAAATTTTCCCACAGAAAATAGATCCATGTTTTGTGAGCAAGCCATTGAAGCGATCCTCCTCTTTTTTTTGTGAGCAAGCCATTGAGGAGATCCTCCTCAATCTTATTTCTCAAGGCATCCAAATTCAACCAAGGCATCCAAATTCAACCATGAAACAATAACTTTTAGCGAATTACTACAACATTTCATGTGAAAATATAAAACAAATTTTCAAATCAATTCTAAGAATGGCCATCGATCTAGAAACCCTAAAAATTGATCCAACCACCCTAGAAACCCTAAAATTGATCCAACCACCTGTGCTTGTTTCCATATAGCCATAGATCAGATTGTACTGTGCCCATGGTCTTTCCTTTTTTTTTCAACTACTCAACATACATTTCATGTGAAAATATAAAACAAATTTGCAAATCAATTCTAAGAATGGCCCTTGATCTAGAAACCCTAAAGATTTCATTCGAATACACTAAGGCGGGGAAGAAAACGCGACATAATGGTCTTTCCTCTTTTTCCAACTACTCAACATTGATTCGAATACACTAAGACGGGGAAGAAAATGCTGCAAAATGGTCTTTCCTTTTTCTTCAACTACTCAACATTCAAATACACTAAGGCGGCGGTAAAGAAAACGCACCAGAAATTAAATTTTAATTTGAATAAACATTAAATTTTTAATTATAGTATTTATATTTTATAAATTTAAAAACATTATATTTAGAATATATCAAAATGTATGGAATGTATATTTTCTTATCTTATTGTATACTCATTTCAAAAATTATATTCTTTATTTTTCAAAATTACAAAATAATTAACCATGTTGTAAGTTGTAATTTTAAACAAATTCAGCTTTGGATTTTATATAATTAAACAAAAAAACTATAAATATTTTTGATTAATGTTTAATTATCTAATAATAATATTATGGTTTTCCATGTTATTTAAACAAATGAGATTTGGTTTTATAATTATTATGTCAAACTTTAAAGCTAAAAATTAACTTTTAACAATGCAATATATTATAACCAATTTGGATGTAGTTCATTGTTATGGCAGTAAAAAATCAATCTCATGAGTCAATTTGGTTGTAGTTCATTGTGATGGTAGTAAAAATGAATCTCATGAGCCTGGTCCCACCCACACATTGGTATAGTTCCACCCAAGGACCCATTGATCTTTCTCCATGAATCGGTAATATTGTACCAAGAAGCACCATAATGTATAGCATTTCTATTTCCCACAATTGAAAAAGCACCATATCCTTCTACATGAGCATTTTGCTTCCGTATTGTTGAACTAAACATGGCAAGACTTTTCTGTGGCAACAAGAATGTTGGAAACCCTCATCCCCCCTATCACAATATATCTTAGAATCCGTCATGTTGGAGTGTAGTATCCCTAGTAAGCATATAGGAGTGTAGGGGAACACAGCCTCAGAGTCAATGGGAAGCCAAGGGGAAAGATTTGTGCATCTAAGAGGGATACCTCAATTACATAGATGTGGTTTTCTAAGCTTTTGCTTTAATCAAATGTATATTTGAGGGGGAATTCAGCCATAAAAAAATGCTTGACTAAATTTTCATACACAAGGGTTGATTCTACTTCGAATTTTGATACTTTGTGTTTACTCATTTTAATGTCACTACATATAACTAATAATTTGCAAGTCTTTGTCTCATTTGATCTCATTTTATTTCTATTGTGAAGTGACTAAGCCTTGAACCAAAATCCTCATAGCTAATATTTACAAATTATGCATTGCCTCATTTCCTCTCATTTTACTTTAGTTAAATGGAGAAACTATGCCTTAGCCCCAAACCCACACAACTAAGCTTTTCACACTACAAAATCCTCTCTCTCCCTGGAATTGCACTTGGTTTAGATATACTTTTCTTAGAAGAGAAGCAATGTCTCACTAAATACCTTACATGTTAACGTATCATCTGATCCCATTACATTTTCCAAGCATTGAGAACATTAATAAAATTTCAAAATTCAATTTCACACTCATTTGATGTAATCACCATGTTCCATCAATTTCAGGTAAACTCTACAAATAAATGTAAGTAATTATTTTTTATTTTTTTTCATTGATTCTAAATTAGAAAGTGAGAAAACTACAGATGCATCTTTATTTTTAAAGTACAATCATCCGAAAAAACTCATCAAAGACTAAAGATAGGTTAAAACCTTTATGGAGTGAAAAATATTGTTGGTATCCTCCAAAATAACACTACTTTCAGAAGTTGGGTTCAGATTTTACCACAAATGCAAGAACCAAAGTGAGAAGCTTATTTTAAATTTTTTATAACATGATATATTATAAAAAAAAAAATTGAAGAAGCACACAATACAAAAATGTTTTGTATCTAGTATCATTCTATATAGAGAAAAGTACTCATTAGGCTATCTCTTACATGAGTAAGAATTGCTACCCACATACTTTCAAAATCATCATGGACATTTAAATATTAAAAAGGGAATTGATTAGGCTACCTATGACTAAATAAGAGTTATTCCCCACCTTTCCAAACTATCAAGTGCATTTAAGTTATCATATTTTATCAACATCCTTTCTATGATGCAGCACATTACAACTTTCTATTATATTTATGCATTATATGAGTTGATGTACTTGTAAGGTGCATAAATTCCAAAATAATTGTCCAAATATCCATGTTTCCACTAAATTAATTGTTTAAGTAAGAGACACATTCTATTGTAGGAAGCATGCATCAATCAAACATTGTTGTACTCATAGTTTACAAACCCAACCAATTTTTCATACACAAACACATTCAAGACTAATCCACAATAACAAACAATGCTAAAAACAATGTTCTTCATCAAACATCTACCAATGCATAAAGAATGAGGAGACAACAGATACACAAAATATGCGATCAACCAGGGCCAAAACCTCTCCAACATGAGAGGAAAACCCAAACGAGATCTTCTTCTTATATAGACTTCAATTGACGAATACTAAGACCATGGCCTAGACCCTTGACTCAATGACCTCTCCAAGACCAAGTCACAAGCCTCCTTGATTCAACTTCCTTATTTTTCCTTTAGTCAACGATGATCAGGCTTCTTCCTTCAATAACTCGACTATCCTTCAAATTCCAGTTCCATGGATCAGATCTATAGTTCTTGGCCCTCTTGCATAAACCCTAGAACGTGTGGTTGACCAACCTTTTGAGCCTTGATCTTCTTCGCTTGGATGGTATGAACTCTTATTATAACTCGGCGTGTAACCTTACTTATATTCTTCCTTGATTCGACTTCTTGTACAAAAACAAGATCTTTGACCTTTTTTGTAGTAGATAGTTCTTCCTTCCTTCGCACGTGTGGATCTATTAGCCCTAAAAAAGACCCATAAACAACACCAAAATCTTCTCTCTTTGTTTCCTTTTCTTGGTTGGTTATCTTCGCACTTCTTATTACAAACTTAATTAACCAAATTTGCTTGTCCACAAATGGAGGATGATTTTCCCTATATACATTGTTTTTTCCATCAAAAACACGTGCTAGGAATTGTTAAGGAGTGTCGGGGGAACACAAGGGAGCAATAGGTGAAAATAATGCATGAAAATGAACGATTAAGATTTTGTGAGAGGAAGTGTTAGTGAGTTCTAGGTGTGCTAAGGAGGGAGTGATAAGGTATGCTATGCAGTGTTAAGGCATATTAGAAGCTAGGGAAACATGCCAAGATGTGTCAGGTGCTAGGGTGTGCCAATGCATGCCACAGTGTGTTATGGAGTGCCAGGGAAACATAAGGGAGCACTAGTTTCGAATTCATGGAAATGAATGACTAAGAGTGTGTGACAAGGAGTGTCATTGAGTTCTAGGTGTGCTAAGAAGGGGACGACAAGGTATGTTAGGTGGTACCAATAAATGCTAGAGTGTTAGGGAGACATGCCAGGGTATGCCAATGGGTGTCAAAGTGTGCTAATGCATGTCATGGAGTGTTAGGGAGTGTGACATAAACACAAAGGAAAACTAGTTCAAAATGCATGGAAATGAACAAATAAGAGTGTATGATAGGGAGTGTCAGTGAATTCCAAGTGTGCTCAGGAGGGAGTGACAAAGTTATATGCTAGGTAGTTCAAAGGCATGCAAGAGTGCCATGACATGTCAAGGAGTGCTACAGTATGATAGGGAGTGCTAAAGCATGCCATGGCATGTAGGGAATGCCAACATGTGCCACATAGTGCCAAGGGATTGTTAGACATGCCAGGTGTTATGCCATGTCAAGATGTAAACTATGTTGCTTATTTGTTTTATGGCCATTGTTAGACATGAGCCTTGACTTGGTAACTTCTTAAGTGAGATGAGCTAAGATTGGGCATGAGTAGCCTAATATGAGTTATAGGCCATTCTTAGGTAAACAAGGGATAGTATAGTTGTAGTAACTATAACTTGGTCAAGATGTTGTAGTCGAGGTAGGACTTGGTTGGTTCCCAAGTCTTAAAACCAATAAGGGTAGTTATGAGGGAATGATAGCTAAGGAGTACCAAGGCATGCCAAGGAATGAAAAGGCATGCTAGCACATGCCAGAAAATGTCAATGCATGTCGAGGAGTGTTGGGGAGTGTGAGGGAATCACAAGGGAGAACTAGGTCAAAGTGCATGACAAACGAATAAGAGTGTCTTCTAGGTGTCCCAAGGACGAAGCGTATTAGGATAATTTCATTATAGGACTTGCAATAGGTAAGCCTATGATTATGATAAGGGGATGGAAAAATCAATTCTAGACAAAGGGAGACTTTTGTCTAGGGACAACACTATTTTTCAATGACTTGGTTGGGTTCCAAAGTCACAAAAAAAGTAAGGCTATCTATGAGGGCATGACAACTAGGGAGTGCCAAGGTGTGAAATGAATGCTAAGAAGTGATAACACATGCTAGAAAGTTCCAAGGCATGTTAGTCATTCTAAGACATGCCAAGTGCTAAGGCATGCCAAGAGCTGTCAGGTGCTAGGGTGTGGCGCCAACGCATGCTAGAGAGTGCCAAGGGAACACAAGGGAGGACTAGTTTTAATTGCATGTAAATGAATGAATAAGAGCGTGTGATAGGGAGTGTTAGCAAGTTTTGGGTGTGCTAAGGAGGCATTGGCAAGGTATGTTAGGTAGTGCAGGGAAACACAAGGAAGGACTAGTTTCAATTGCATGGAAATGAATGAATAATAGTGTATGATAGGGAGTGTTAGCAAGTTCTAGGTCTGCTAAGGAGGCATCTCTGAACAAGTTTTGGGATGGTTTGGAGAAAATTTTGTGTTTTGGTGCAGACTTGAAATTTTTTGGCCATTTTTTGTCTAGCAGCACAGCGAGCTTACACTTTGCTTCTTCCTTAGGGCTCCAAATGATGTAAAATCAGAATTTTTGGAAATATTATGACCCCATATCAAACCCATTTGCCCACTTTCTTGGTCTGGGGCTCAAGTTTTGAGAGATTTGTAAAAAACAGGCCAAAAATCACAATTTTCCCCTCTCTTTCCATTTCATTGTGCACCTAGAGACAACTTGGGCGAATGGCCATATCTCAGCCAAAAATTGGTCATTTTTAGTGAAACAATACTCTAAAGACATCTACACTCTCCTAGATTTCCAGAAAAGCCTTCCGATCTGGATTTGGACTTCAGAAAGGAACTCAAAAATGGCTTCCAACAACTCATTGTACACCTAGAAATTTCTGAGATTTTTCTAAAAGTTTCACTGTGTAATTTTTTGTAATTCCTAGTTTGACTCTGGTAAAATTCAAAAGGGTGAAGTAGAGGAATGTGGGGGGAAAATTAAATGTAAATAGTGGGTGGTTAGTATTTATAAGTTGTTTTGATGTAAATTTGACCTCATTTATGAGAGAGGTTGGAGTCAAAGTTAATTGTAGAAGTCGTTTTTAACTTCCCTGGACATTAGGGTTTGGTTAGAACACCTCATGGAATAGTTCCTAGAGTCATTGATTCAACCCCTAAGAGTGGGGAGATGTTTTTTTGGTCTTTATGTATCAGTTTCTCAGTGATAGAACGGGTTGGATTTCAGAGGAGACAACTATTGTAGCTTGTACTTGGACATTTTCTGGAAATCAAAGAACACAATTTGCAACTATTATCTAGGAAATCATGTGCAGTAAGTTTGTGATGTTATTTTTTCTCTGTTATAGCTTTATATGAAAGATATTAATCTTATCCTTCCATCCTTCAATTATTCAATGGTTTTCCTTACATTTTATAAACCAAATTCTTTGCATAAAGCTTTGTTTTGATGGAAAAATCATTGTGTTACATTATTTCTTTCTTAATGAATTCATGTTTCATGTTCATTAATACCTTTCGCTTCTTCTCAACACTACAATACACTGAAAAACCCGAAGATCCAAAACAAAAGTAATGCTAGCTTTCTCCTTTTTGTATTTTTTGTTGTAACCCTTTGATCCTCTGACCTAGCTACCTAGTTTTTCTCCCTTATCCAACAACAAAACCCTAAATTTTCCAAAACCCACTTGAACCTAGCTATCTAGCCTAAAATCCTTTACATTCCAACCATCTCTTTGTTTTTATTTCATAGAGAGAGCCCTCTCTGGTTTGGTAGGACTAGCTACCAAACTAAAATCTTGGTATGTGATTACCTTCGTTGATCTCCTCATTAGCCTGGGACATTGTGGAGGATAACAGAGGGCATGAAAACTAGGGAGTGCCAAGGTGTTCTAGTGAATGTAATGTTCCCAAGTCATGGAAAAATGTAATGCTAGTTGTAAGGTCCTGACTGCCAATGTGTGTTAGGCAATGCTAGGGCATGCTAACATGTGCCAGGTACTACGAAGACATGTCAAACAAGATAAGACGTGCCAAGTGCGAAGGCATGCCAAGATGTAAAAGGGTGCGACAATGCATGCCAGGGACTATCAAGGGAATGAAAGGGAGGAACAAGTTAAACTACAAGTAAATGAGCACATAATAGGGTTAATAAGTCATCACTTTACCTTTTCCATGAGGGTCATGCTAGGAAAACCAACACTAGGTGCCAATAGGTGCCAAGTTCCAAGTGTCAATTCATTCTAAGTGCCAAATATTCCTCCATTTCTTCTCATCTAGTTTCTAATAATTGATCTCAAATAACTTTAATATTAAACCATGCCAAATCATACCAAGTCATCTCAACGAATGCATAACATGCTAATACTTTCCAAGTGCCAATGTGCGTCAGGGAGTGTGATGCATGCTATAAGGTGGAAGAGCATATCGAAGAGTGCTAAGGTGTGCTAGAGAGTGCCAATGCATGCTGAGGAGTGTTAGGGAGTACTAGGAAAACACAAGGGATCACTAGGTCAAAATGCATGGAAGTGAATGAATATAAGGGTGTGTCTAGGAGTGTTAATGAGTGCTAGTTGTCATGCCAAGGAGGGAGTGACAAGGTATGCTAAGCATGGGTAAGGCATGCCGGGTAATATCAGGGAATGTCAAGAAGTTCTAGAGTGTTCTAGGTATTTTCGGGGTGTGCTAGCATGTGCCAAATAGTGCCAATGAATTCCAGGTGCTAAGACATGCTAGGATGTGCATGGTGACATAGTATGCCAATATACGTCAAGGAGTTTCAAGGCAACACAAGGAATAAACAAGCTAAAATGTAAGGAAATGAACACATAAGAGGGTTAATAAGTCGGGACTTTATCTTTTTCAAAAGGGGCATGCTAGGGACACTTATAATATGTTGCAATACATGCCAAGTGCCAATGTATGCCAAGTTCTAATGTTTTTCAATGCAATATTTTTCTAAGGTGTTCCAGGGCATGCCAACACATGATAGGGAAGTGCTATGCTATGCTAGGGCATGCCAGCATGTGCTTGGGCATCCAACTCATGGGAAGATGTTCTAGGTACAAAGATGTTCCAAGACATGTGAGGTGCCAAGGAATGTTAGTGTACTGTTCCAAACCATGTTAAGGTGTGCCATGAGTGTTGAGGAGTGCTAGGTCTCTCTCATTAATCAAATTGATAGTGCTTGATTATGTATTAAATAATATAGTTCCTACACACACTAGTGGAACTTTATTTAAAGGAAATTTGCTAGATAATAAACCTAATAGAGATGAATCATGGGTTGACTCATAGGAAAACTATATTCTTATGACTTGAGGAAAATGATACACACTGATTAATTCTTAATAAATTGACTAACTATTATAACCACTATGACCTTAGACACATAATAAAAAACACTCCACAACAATGGTCTTAAATCGTTATCTTTTGACATAAAATATAGTAACAAGTACATAGCTTCATAAAAAACTCATTGGAATGATCAATGATGACGAACATTTTTTGACCGTCACCAAAAGTAACCAAAAAGAGAATTGGTGAGGGTCAATAAAATATCGTCACTAGAAGTGTCACCAAAAAGAGAATTAGTGATGGGCCTTTAACGACCCTCACCAAAAGTGTCACCAAGGAGAAAATTAGTGACGGGCCTTTAATGACCCTCACCAAAAGTGTCATTGAAAATGGATTTGGTAACAAACCTTAAAGGACCATCACTATATACATTTACAACAACAATTTTTTAAAGACCGTCACCATATGCGATATTGGTGACGAACCTTAAGGGTTCGTCACAGGCATGAAGTGTCATAAAAAATTCATTGGAATGATCAATGATGATGAACATTTATTGACGGTCACCAAAAGTAAGCAAAAAGATCATTGGTGATGGTCAATAAAATATCGTCAGTAGAAGTGTCACCAAAGAGAGAATTAGTGATGGGCATTTAACGACCCTCACCAAAAGTGTCACCAAAGAGAGAATTAGTGACGAGCCTGTAACGACCCTCACCAAAAGTGTCATTGAAAATGGCTTTGGTGAAAAACCTTAAAAATACCATCACTATATACACTTACAACAACGCTTTTTTAAAGACCGTCACCATATGTCACATTGGTGATGGATCTTAAAGGTCCGTCATAGGCATGACCCTCACTAATGACCTTTTTTCTTATAGTGTAGAAATCTACGAATAAGGCCAAATAAACTTACTGATACCAGAAAATCTCATGAATAGTTTGGTCCTAAGCCATCCAGTGAAAATTGGCAACTTAGAAATGTTCTAGATCAGTCAAACCAATTAAAATCATTTAACTAGACCCGTGAGGGCGTTTCATGTGTTATGTATTAGGAAACTCGATGAAAGAACAAATTCAAGCTTTGCATAAACTTATCTTTTTTTGGAACAATAGTTGAGTAAGGGTAAGAGAGTATGCAAATACAATTACTTATTCACATCATGTAAACACAATCATTGCAGAATTAAAACAGAATCATGGAATATACTACCATAGAATTGCAAATATATATTCATGCAATACGCTTTTGTTAATTATACAGATAGAAAATCTTGGAATAGAATCCCCATGGTGAAGTGTTTATAATTCGAAATCCTCATACGAGGGATGAGTGATTATGACTGTACATTGTAGCCTCTCTTGCATAAAATTTATCTATATTCAAAAAGGCATGATTAAGTTCAGAGTGAAACAATTTCAGAAGCTTAAGCCTACAATATGACCTAAGACTCAGCTAAAAAGTTCTCATTGTACCATATTAAAAAAATATAAACCCTCTCATAACAGTCAATAACATAGCACTACATAAACCTCATTGGCCTCGTATCTGCCCGTGAAAGGGAATATCCTGAGAACATGTAAAAAGAGGATAAGAAAATTAAAAACCTAGAAGGTTATGAAGAAAACCCTAATCCTGACTCTAATTCGACCATGATGTCAAAATCTATACCTGTAAACAAATAATTGATGCTCACATTTAGAAGAAGCAAAACAAGATTATTGTGTGCAAGACGAATATTAAGAAAAAGAACTTACAAAGGAGGAATATTACTTGCGGTATCCTGTTCCTTTAATGGGATGTAGAGATCCCCTCCAAACCAAATTCTGTCGTGAGTAATGACAACACACACACTCACACACACACACACACACACGCACACACACATATATATACATATACATATACACATACACATACACATACACATACACATACACATACACATACACATACACATATACATACACACACACACACATATATATACATATACATATATACATTTACACATACACATACACATACACATACACACACACGCACACACACACACACACACACACACATATATAATCCTCCTATGGTGACCAGAACAAAAAAAACACATTATATACCTCATTCTTGATAAACAAAGGTTCTTGCATACTATTGTTGGCATAAGTGTTATCCATCCTGTTGAAACCCTTACATACATAAACACTGCCAAGAAATTAGAGGGGTTATAATGAAAATTTAAGAACTATCTCAATAATATTAATGGTTTTTAATAACACCATACATGTATAGGAGATGCAATCACATTCGTTGGAGAATCTGAATGATAAGGTTTCTAGGGAGTTGCAGAGCTCTCCCCTTATAACCAGCAAGAGAAAATGAGACAACTAAGAAGCAGGGGCATGAGTGAAAACTACCCTAACTAGTTCCCAAAGAGTGTGAATTGTTAGATCAACTATCCATAGATCAACAGTAGGAAGGGATCCACCTAAAACCTGTCACATTCATTAATCAGGCCTCTTTGTATGATAGATGGAAACCAGAGAGCCTTCGAGAAACATTTTAAGGTAGGTTGCCTCCCAATATTATAATATGACAACCAAAGAGTAAGCCAAACAATTATAGCTTAGTTCCCTTAGCACTATTAATCTTAGATGGGTTCGTCGCTAATGCATTCACACTTATAAATTAGATTGAACACATTATAAGGATCATAAAGTGTATCCATGACTAGCTATGATTAGGTCAATTAATTTACTTGTATGTCAATTAATTCAAATGTTCTAAAAATATATATAAATAATTCATAGTGCAAGTCAAGAGCTAGACACAATTTATGTGTGTGTGTGTGTGTGTGTGTTTGGTTGGTGTCTTTGCATGTTACAAGTGGTATCAGAGCACCACAGTTTCAACATTGTGTCTTGTTTGGGAGATTGAGAGAATAAAAAATGTGTTAATGGTATAGAGAGTGGAAGCAGGAGGAGGAGAGGAGCAGGAATCACACCACCAGTGAGACCAACTATAGTAACTGGGCTCGTACAATTTTTGAAAGTTAATCCAGAAATGTTGGTTCAGTTGGGAGAAGACTCCCGCAACATAAACGTTATGTTGCTAGAAATAGTTCAATATCTGCGAGACGAAATGAGAAATTCGAGGGTTGACGATGAGAGATTGAGGCAAGAATAATAAATAATCATGAAGAGTCTTCCAGATAGAAAAAATAAAAGAGAGCCAAATCCAAGTCCTCGTAATAGAAATAGTACTAAAGCACACTAACAAATGGAAGGAAATCCAAAATATGGGGTGGGTCGAGATAATAATGAAGAAGGATCTAACAACATTTTTTATGGAAAAGGGGCAATGAAATAAAAAAATGAACTGAAAGGGGAATTCAAGAAGATTAAACCCCCGATGTTTGACCGTGAGGCGGAGGAAGTTGTTGAACCTTGGCTAATTATCATGAATAAATACTTTCAGATTTACGAGTATGATAAAAATTTAAAGGTCAGGTTTGAAATTTACCAATTATAAGGTAAATCCACCCTATGGTGGGAATAAATTAAGATTGTTCATGGAATCGATGAACAGGAAGTGAATTGGGACAATTTTCAAAAATATTTCAAGGGAGAATATTTAACAGAACATTTCTATGATGAAAAAACAAAAGATTTTCATGATTTTAATTTAGGATAGTTGCCTATGGACGAATTTGTAACCAAGTTTACCTCCTTACTGAGGTATGTCCGCTACATTCATGAAGAAAAAGCTAAGGTGTAGTGCTTCATCAATAGTTTACTAGTGTTCATGAAGGAAAGGTTGGAATTTGACAATCCAAAAATTATTGATGAGGCCATTCGAAAGGCCCAAATATGTTATCAGTAAATGAAGCAAAAAAGGAAAAGTGGTAAGAGCTGGTCTAATAAGAAAGGATAGAAGAGTTTCAAAAATACCAGGAATGTAAAAGCTGTCAACACCAATAATGTACACAAAGGTTAACAAAAAATACATTCTATGAAGAATCAATAAAAATTCAGATTGCAAAATGAAACTAGACAAGCTGAAGTGTCAAGTGAACTAGAACCTAGTCAACCGCAAAAACCTCCCTTAAAGTGTTGGGGCTATTAGGAGCCCCACTATTATAGAAAATTGTCCTCACCGCATCAGAACAAAACAAGTTATTAATATTCAATAATCTTCTAAAGTTGGGGAAGTGGCGAGAAATATACCAAGGATTAATGTTGTGTTGGAGGATCATGAGGTTGAATATCAACCTACGATGATAGAAATGGAAGGTAAAATAGCTAACCATGCCATCTTTATTTTAATAGACCCAGGGGAAATCCTGAGTTATATCTATCCAAAAGTAGGTTAGTCATGTTGATTGCAAAACAGAAAATTTAAAACCCCTGGTTAGTACAACTAGCCACTAGGGCTAAAATAAGAGTAACTACTAAAGTAGAGAATTGTCTTGTTGAAATAGCAAGACATCAGATTAAGGTGAATTTAAATATTATATATTTAGGATCCTATGATGTGTTAATTGGAATGGACTGGTTAGAGGGACATTGGTCCTTGGTAGATTGTAATGAAAAAACTATTATTTTCCTTACTGAGGAGGGTGTTAGACAAGAAATTCAGGGAGTTAGAATGCCTAATAAGTTACAACCACTGCAAGAAAAAAGGTCATTGGCGAGGGTCATCCTTGTGACAGACCTTTAAGGTCTGTCACCAATTTCACATATGGTGACGGTCTTTAAAAAAGCATTGTTGTAAGTGTATATAGTGATGGTCCTTTAAGGTTTGTCACCAAAGCCATTTTCAATGACACTTTTGGTGAGGGTCATTAAAGGCCCGTCACTGATTCTTTCTTTGGTGACACTTTTGGTGAAGGTCGTTAAAGGCCCATCACTAACTTTCTCTTTGGTGACACTTCTAGTGACAATCTTTTATTGATCGTCACCAATGATCTTTTTGGTTACTTTTGGTGACGGTCAATAAATGTTTATCATCGTTGATCATTCCAATGAGTTTTTTATGATGCTTCATGCCTTTGATGGACCTTTAAAGTCCTTCACCAATGTCACATATGGTGACTGTCTTTAAAAAATCGTTGTTGTAAGTGTATATAGTGATGGTCCTTTAAGGTTTGTCACCAAAGCCATTTTCAATGAAACTTTTGGTGATGGTCGTTAAAGGCCTGTCACTAATTCTCTCTTTGGTGACACTTTTGGTGAGGGTCGTTAAAGGCCCATCACTAATTCTCTTTTTGGTGACACTTCTAGCGACGATCTTTTATTGACCCTCACCAATGCTCTTTTTGGTTACTTTTGGTGAGGGCCAAAAAAATTTCGTCATCATTGATCATTCCAATGAGTTTTTGATGATGCTATATACCTGTTACTATATTTTTTGTCAAAAGATAATGATTCAAGACCATTGTTGTGGAGTATTTTTCATTATGTGTCCAAGGTCATAGTGGTTAAAATAGTCATTCAATTTGTTAAGAAGTAATTAGTGTGTATCATTTCCCTCAAGTCATAAGAATATAGTTTTCTTATGAGTCAACAAATGGTTCATCTCTATTAGGTTTATTATATAGAAAATTTCATTTAAATAAAGTTCCACTAGTCTGTGTAGCAACTATATTATTTAATACATAATCAAGCTCTGTCAGTTCTATTAATGAGAGAGACCTAACACTCCTCAACATTCATGGCACACCTTAACATGCTTTGGAACATTACACTAACATTCCTTGGCACCTTGCATGTCTTGGAACATCTTTTTACCTAGAACATCTTGCCATGAGTAGGATGCCCAAGCACATGTTGGCATGCCCTAGCATAGCATAGCACTCCCCTATCATGTGTTGGCATGCCCTAGCATAGCATAACACTCCCCTATCATGTGTTGGCATGCCCTGTAGTCCCTAGCATGCCTTGGAACACCTTGGCATAATATTTCATTAACAAACATTAGCACTTGGCACACATTGTCACTTGGCATGTATTGGAATATAATATTAGTGTGCCTAGCATGCCCCTTTTGAAAAAGATTAAGTCCTGACTTATTAACCCTCTTCTGTGTTCATTTCCTTGCATTTTAGCTTGGTTAATCTAGCAAATTCACTTTAGATAAAGTTCCACTAGTGTGTGTAGGGACTGTATTATTTAATACATAATCAAGCTCTGTCAATTATATTAGTGAGAGAGACCTAACAATCCTCAACACTCATGGCACACCTTAACATGCTTTGGAACACACTAACATTCCTTGGCACCTCACATGTCTTGGAACATCTTTTTACGTAGAACATCTTGCCATGATTAGGACGCCCAAGAACATGTTGTCATACCCTAGCATAGCATATCACTCCCCTAGCATGTGTTGGCATGACCTGTAGTCCCTAGCATGCCCTAGAACACCTTGGCATAATATTCCATTGGCATACATTAACGCTTGGAACACATTGGTACTTGGCATGTATTGGAACATATTATTAGTGTGCCTAGCATTCCCCTTTTGAAAAAGATAAAGTCTCGACTTATTAACCATCTTATGTGTTCATTTCCTTGCATTTTAGCTTGTATATTCCTTTTGTTGCCTTGAAACTCCTTGACACGTATTGGCATACTATGGTACCTTACACATTGACCTAGCATGTCTTAGCACCTGGCATGTCTTGGCGTGCCTTGGCACTATTTGGCACATGTTAGCACACCCTGGAACTACCTAGCACACTCTAGCACTTCTTGACATGCCCTGATATTCCCTAGCATGCCTTACCCATGCTTAGCATACCTTGTCACTCCCTACTTGGCATGACAACTAGCACTCATTGACACTCCCTAACACACCCTCATATTCATTCACTTCCATGCATTTTGACCTAGTGCTCCCGTGTGTTGTCCTAGTACTCCCTAACACTCCTCAAAATGCATTGGCACTCTCTAGCACACCCTAGCTGTTAGTTCCCTATACTACTAGTGTCCCCTTATTGTTATTAGTACAACCCCCTTATTATATTTTTGTGCCCATGTAGTCCCCATATCGTTATGATTGTGCCCCATAGAAGCCCACTATTTTTATTATTGTACCCTTACATTCTTATTGTTATGTCGGCTCTGATTATATTATGACCCCTTAGACTCCTATATATAGAAAAGAGGTCTTGTCATTTGTATCATCCAATAATTGTTCATTTGTGTAATGTAAAGGAGGTTCCCCCCTCGAAGAGGCTTATTTCTAAGGGATTTATCTATATTTTCTATCTTTTTGTGAGCTGGTTTCATAACATTTGGTATCAAAGCTTTCGATTCTAGGGTTTCACTGCTCCAAACAGGTCATCATGTAATTTTTCCTATAACTTTTTTCTGCGACATTTCAAATGAAAAAAAAAACCCATTTGGGAAGAAATCTTTCTAAACCTTGATTCTAAATTTCATATCTTGTCTCACTATATTTTCGTAGATATGATCTGAGGAAGTTAGGATTTTTGCAAGCTCTAGAATTTCATCTAAAATAGGTCATCGTCGAATGTTCGCTATAACGCTTTCTCTGCAAAGTTTCAGAAGCTAAAAAAAAAAACCTATTTGAGAAGAAATTGGTCTAAACCTCAGTTCTAAATTTTAGATCCTGTCCTTCTAAAGTTTCGGAGATATAATCATAGGAAGTTAGGGTTTTTGTAGACCCCCGAATTACATTCTTAACAGGTCACCTTGGGAAAATCGTCATAACCTTGTATCTGAGCATCAGATTGAAATTTCGTAAGAAGTTACAGAAAGAGGACAGCCTGTACGTTTCTTGGGTATAATTATTAGAACCTAAGGTTAAAACAGTGACACGTGGCACGTCGTACAATTTCACTCTACTGAACTACTCTATAATTAGGTCATCGTGGCAGATTGGGAATAGATATTTCTTCAGGAATTCAATTGCAATCAAACTTGCAGAATTAGAAATAGAACTCAGAGGTCTATTACAGGCCAAAATTTTATAACTTAAAGATCCGAAATTAAGAGTTACAGTCGTTTCAAGATCGAGCTCGTAAAATGAAGAAAAAGTGAGATGAGGAAGTTTGATGGCAAGGATCTGGTAAATTGGATACTACAGATGGAGAAATATTTTGATCTACATGGTGTACCACTATTACAAAAGGTACGTATTGCATCTAATTGTTTAGATCCGAGTCAATTTTTATGGTATAAAGGGCTTTGTTCTCGCAAACCACTTGTCACGTGGTCAATTTTCACGGAGGAAATGATAGCACATTATGAGGATACAAAGAGAAACACCTTCTTTAGCCAATTGATCAATCTCAAACAAAAGTGTTCAATGGAAGAGCACATTGAAGACTTTCAAAAATTGAACATAAGGGAAAATGACATTCCAGAGAAGCATAGGATTGATGTCTCCATAGGGACTTTAAAGGATAACATTCAACATGAGGTTCATTGTTGGGAACCTCATTCATTGGAGAAGGCATTCAGGTTGGCAAGAAAAGTGGAAAGAAAAATTATGGAAACAAGGAATTCTACCCCTCACAACTATAAATATGGAAGTGTTGTTTCTTCTAGCCTTCCACAACCTACAAGGTTGACACCACAACAATTAGAAGAAAAAAGAGAAAAAGGGCTTTGTTACAATTGCAATAGCAAATGCACTAAAGGTCATAAGTGTGATGACAAGAAATTATTTCACATAGATTATGAAGAGGAGGAAGAAAAGGATCAAGAAACATCAAAAGAAGAGGATATACATGAGGAACCAACCCTAGAGAAAGAATAAATGAATCCGGCCATATCTTGTAAAGAATTGGCAAGAATTACCACTCCTCAAACTCTAAAGATAGAAGGACATATCAAGAAGAAAAAGGTTCAAGAAGTGAAATATCACATCGAGAAAGAAGAAATGAATCTAACATTATCTTGTGATGCATTGGCTAGAATTACCACTCCTCAAAATATCAATATAGAAGAACATATCAAGAAGAAAAATGTTCAAGAAGTGAAAGATCACATCGAGCATCAAGAAATGAATCTGACCATTTCTTGTAATGCATTGGAAGAAATTACCACTCCTCAAACTATAAAGATAGAAGGACACATCAAGAAGAAAAAGATAATAGTGTTGATTGATTCAGGTAGTACCCATAATTTTATTGATTGTAAGATAGCCAAGGAATTGAATTTCTTCCTATATCTAGCACCAGAGTGTCAAGTGACAGTTGTAAGTGGAGGAACAATGAATTGCTATGGAAAGTGCCATAATATCAAGCTATCCATGGGAGAATATGTAATGAATAGCCCAATTCTTTCCATTCCAATGGGTGGTGCTGATGTTGTACTAGGAGTCCAATGGCTACAATCCTTGGGTAAAATAGCTTTTAATTTTCAAGAAGTTTTCATAAAATTTTCTTCGGAAGGAAAGGAAGTTGAATTAAGGGGTATCACAGGGAAACTAGGAAAGATAATCAGCGCTAACAGAATGACAAAGCTTTTAAAGAAAGAACAATGAGGCGTAATTGCACAATCATCTCCGTTAATGGTTCCCACATCGAAATCATCTATTTATCCAGATCTCCAAAAAGTCTTATACAATCATTCCAAGGTATTTTAGACTCCCAAAGGTCTCCCACGTATTCGTGATCATGATCATGCTATTCATTTGATTCCAAGAAGTGTTCCTCCAAACATCAGACCTTATAGATATCCATATTCCAAAAGGAATGAAATCGAACATATGGTTGCAGAAACGGTAAAGGTTGGTATAATTATCCAACCAAATTTGATAAACAAAGCAAGGGATGAAAGGAGGAATGGCGAAGTAGGGTGGGAAGTCATTCAAAAGTTGTCGAAGATCTCAGTTCCAACAATATTGCCAGAACTTGAATAGGAAGGAAAAGTCATATGGAACCTAAAGCATTCACGGAACCGAGAAGTCGAGAGCTACGAAATCGATCAATTTTAGAGAATCTCATCAAGTGGAAGAACTTACCCGCTAAAGATTCCACATGGAAGGATAATAATTTTATACAAAAGAATCCAGAACTACTCAAGGAAAAGAGGGGCATGTTAGGTCCCTATAATACTAGTATAACCACTTATTGTTATTAGTATACCCCCCTTATTATATTGTTGTGCCCATGTAGTCCCCATATTGTTATTATTGTGCCCCATACAAAGCCACTATTGTAATTATTGTGCCCTTACATTATTTTTGTTATGTTGGCTCTAATTATATTATGACCCCTTATACTCCTGTAAATAGAAAGGAGGTCTTGTCATTTGTATCATCCAAGAATTGTTCATTTGTGTAATGTAAAGGAGGTTTCCCCCTCGAAGAGGCTTATTTCTAAGGCATTTATCTATCTTTTCTATCTTTTTGTGAGTTGGTTTCATAACACTAGCACTCTTCAACATGCTCTGCCACTTCATAGCTTGCATCACACTCCTTGACACAGGCTGACACTTGGCACATGTTGGCACTTGGAAAGTCTTATCATGTTTGGCATGCATTGAGATGACTTTGTATGCTTTGGCATGGTTTAATATTAAATTTATTTGAGATCAATTATTGGAAAGTATATGAGAAGCAAAGGAGGAATATTTGGCACTTAAAATGCAATGACACTTGTCACTTGGCACCTAGTGTTGGTGTGCCTAGCATGCCCCTCATGGAAAAGGTAAATTGATGACTCATTAACCCCATTATTTGTTAATTTCCTTGTAGTTTAACTTGTTCCTCCCTTTTGTTGCCTTGACAGTCCCTGGCATGCATTGTCACATGCTTGCACATCTTGGCATGCCTTAACACTTGGCACATCTTAGCTTGTTGGACATGCCTTTGTACTATCTGGCACATGTTAGCATGCCCTAGCATACCCTAACACACCTTGGAAGTCATGCCCTCACAGCTAGCTACATTTTCCATGACTTTGGAACCGTACATTCCTTAGAACACCTTGGCATTCCTTAGTTGTCATGCCCTCATAGATAGCCTTACTTTTTTTGTGACTTGGGAAGGTAGCCAATTCATTAGCAAAACAAAATTGTGCCCAAACCAAAGTCTCCCTTTCTCTGAAATTGCTTTGTCCACGCCTTATCACAACCATAGGATTTCCTCCTACAAGTCATATTTTGAACTTCTCTTAAAACACTTCATCCTTGGGACACCTGGAATTCACTGACACTCCTTGGCACACACTCTTATTCGTTCATTTCCAAGAATTTTGACCTAGTTCTCCCTTGTGTTCCCCTGACACTCCCTAACACTCCTCAACATCCATTGACATTTTCTACCATGTGTTAGCACACCTTTCCATTCCTTGGCATGCCCTGTCACTCCTTAACTATCATGAACTCACAACTACCCTTACTTTTTTTAGACTTGGGAACCCAACCAAGCCCTGCCTCGACTACAAAAACTTAACCAAGTTATAGTTACTACAACTAGACTATTCCTTGTTCACCTAAGAACTGCCTATAACACATATTAGGCTACTCATGTCCAATCTCAGCTCACCCCACTTAACAAGTTACCAAGTCAAGGCTCACGTCCAACCATGACCATAAAACAACTAAGCAACATCATTTACATCTTGACATGCCATAGTGCTTGGCATATCTAACAATTTCTTAGGCCTATGTGGCGCGTGTTAGCATCCCCTACATTTCTTGGCATGCTTTGCACTCCCTAGCACACCCTAGCACTCCTAGCACACCCTAGCACTCCCTGACATTCCCTGACACTCTAGCATGCCTTGGCACTGCCTAGCATATAACCTTGTCACTCCCTCCTTAGAACACTTGGAACTCATTGACACTCCCTATCATACACTCTTATCTATTCATTTCCATGCATTTTGAACTAGTTCTCCCTTGTTTTTATGTGGCACTCCCTAAAATTTGTTGGCACACATTGGCATAGCCTGGCACCTAACACATCTTGGCATGTTTCCTTGGCACTATCTAACATATCTTGTCACTCCCTCCTTACCACACCTAGAACTCACTAACACTCCCTGTCACACAATCTTATTCATTCATTTCCATGTATTTGAAACTAGTGATCCCTTTTGTTTCCTTGGCACTCCATAACACTCCCTGGCATTCATTGGCACACCCTAGCACTTGGCACATCTTGGAATGTTTCCCTGGCCTCTAACATGCCTTAGCACTGCCTACCATACCTTGTTACTCCCTCAACACACTTGTATCTCACTGACACTTCCTGTCACAAACTCTTATTTGTTCATTTGCATGCATTAATTTGACCTAGTGCTCCCTTGTGTTTCCCTGGCACTCCTTAACACTTCCTAGCACATGTTGACACACCCTGACACCTAGCACATCTTGGTTGCATGTCACCCTATCAATATAGAATGACTTAGCACAACCTAGCATACCATGTCACTCTCTCCTTAGCACACTTGGAACTCGCTGACACTCCCTGTCACACACTCTTATTCATTCATTTCCATGTATTTTGACCTTGGTCACCTTTATGTTTCCCTGGCACTCCCTAACACGCCTTAGCACATATTGGCACACCTTGGCGCTTGCAGGCACATCTTGATATGCTTCCCTAGAACTCTAGAATGCCTTGGCACTACATAGCATACCTTGCCACTCCCTCCTTAGAACACCTAGAACTCACTGCCACTTCATTTCCATGCATTTGAAACTAGTGTTCTCTTATGTTTCCTTGGAACTTGGCCCTAACATTCCCTAGCATGCATTTGCGGCACACCTTGGCACTTGGCACATCTTGGCATGCCTTAGCAGTTGCCTTGTCTTAGCATGCCTAACATGCCTTGGAATTTTCTAGCATGTGTTAGTACTTCCTACCATTCCCGTGCACACCTTAACACTCCCTAATTGTCATGCCCTCGTAGATAGCTTTACTATTTTTGCGCTTTGGGAACCCAACCAAGCCATTGGAAAAACAATGTTCTGCCCAACCCAAAGTCTCCCTTTGTTTGAAACTACTTTGACCAACCCCTTATAATTGTAATCATAGGCTTGCTTCCTACAATTCCTATTCTAACCTTTTCCTAACACACTTTGTCCTTGAGACACCTGAAATTCATTGACACTCCTTGGCACACATACTTATTTGTTCATTTCCATGTATTTTGACCTAGTTCTCCCTTGTGATGCCATAATAATCCCTAACATTCCTCAACATGCATTGGCAATGCTTGACATGTGTTAGCATGCCTTTTCATTCCTTGGCATTCCCTCGCACTCCTTAGCTATAATGCCTTCACAACTACCCTTACTTTTTTTGGGTCTTGGGAACCCAAACAAGTCTTGCCTCGACTACAACAACTTGACCAAGTTATAGTTACTACAACTAGACTATGCCTTGTTCACCTAAGAACTAACTATAACTCATCTTAGGCTACTCATGTATAATTTCAACTTATCCAACTTAACAAGTTACAAGTTACCATGTCAAGGCTCACATCCAACTATGGCCATAAGACAATTGAACAACATAGTTTACATCTTGACATGCCATAACACTTGGAACATCTAACAATCCCTTAGTACTATGTGGCATGTGTTAGCACCCCTACATTCCCTAGCATGCTTTGGTACTCCCTATCACTCCCTACATGCCCTGGAAATCTAGCATGCCTTGGCACTGCCTAGCATATAACCTTGTCACTCCCTCCTTAACACACCTGAAACTCACTGACACTCCTTATCACACACTCTTATTCATTCATTTTCATGCATTTTGAGCTAGTTCCCCCTTGTGTTTCCATGGCACTCCCTAACACTTCCTGACACCTGACACAAATGCCAATTTTCTTATTCTTGGCTATGGTGTTCTTCTTTTATACATGTGACCCTTGACTATGACATGAAATCCTCCAAAATATTCTTAAAGGATGGGAGCTCCTCTTCATGCATGAAGCTAGTGGAATGTGACAAGTTATCCAAAATTCATCCAAATATGTAATTTGTGCCTTGGGAAATGTGAAAGGTACCCTCGGTGGAAAAACATGCATCAAGATTTATGACCAAGTGCCCTAAATGTGAGATGTTTTCCACTTGTAAATTGTTGCTCTTGTTGATGATGAAACCGACACCCTAGTTGTGCAAGGCTCACAAAGTGTCACTATGCGTCAACTCAAGGTTGTTTCCATTTTCACCTCAGCAACGAATCCTCTCAGTTTGGATTAAATTGAATCCTAGGGGTGTCCCAAAGCACAAATTTATGGGGTATTTTATGTGACTAGATCACTAGCATTGAAAACCATATTTACATTGGATGGTTTAACATCTTGATGATCCCTATCCTATTGACCACAACTTTTGTATTCATTATTGCTTTCATCACAACACCTCTAGTAGATATTGATGGTGTTCATGAGCCTATTTATAGTTGTGATAAGGGGATTAGGGGCTCCCTTATCACAACCCATAACCCCTAATGTGTTTAATCCCTTAGCCAAGGGGGGCCATTTGTGTAGTTGTAGGGCCATTAGGACCAAATTTGGGGGTTCATAACATTAGGAAAAGTGGAATGGCATGACCAAAAAGGTTGTGGGGCAGTATGTTATGGCATATTGAACAGGGCAAGGGGACACAAGGGTAGCATGGATGATAGAAATAAGAGGTAAAAGCATGGTTTACTAAGATCTAAAATCATATCATTAGAGAATGAGAAGGGGGCTTAGGACTTAATTTCATAGGGTCTAGGGGACCTAGAGGGAAGCTAGCAAGAGAAATTGATAGGGAACCCCCGATAGTGGTGATAAGGGAATTAGGAGTCCAATTATCACAAACCATAAGTCCTTAACCCATAACCACCAAATTCCCTATCCCCTTAACCCCCAATCCATAATCCCTTAACCCCTACACTCACAACTCATAACCCATAAACCCCTTGACTCATTAAATCTTAAGACACTAACCCTTAACCTATAATCCATGAACCAACTCCTAATCCATAACTCCTTATCCTCTTAACCTGTGACCCTTTTAACCCCTAACCCTTCACCGCCTAAACACCTTAACTTCTAACCCATTAACCACGAACACCTAAATCCCCTAAATCTTAAGTCCTTAACCTCTAAACTCAATTGTTTCAATATATAATAAGATACATAAGGGAAAATAAAATGATATTATCCACATCAATGCTTGAAATAACCTTAAATTAGACATGAGTGGTGAGCGAGGGGGTGATTGTGGGGCACTATTAAAGTTACATCATGTTTAAATTCCTTTTACATTGTGAGGTTGTTCTCCAATAGAGTTGAAGCATCATCACAAGGAAGCATGACACATTTTTGTGGGGGAGCGATTGAAGTTGTAACACAGTTCAAGTGATTTACACCTCCAATGTAAATGAAATAATTGTATGTTTGTGTCAGGTTGTTAGAGAGGATATTTATAGACAATACATTCAATGTACTTAGACTTCATCTTTTCAGGGCCTCAACTCTAAAATGGATTTGTACCAGGAACACTTCATGCAAATGAAAGGGGGCCTTTTTGTTTAACCACATGTGCACAAGAGCACGAGATGCTACCCTTCAGATCCCCCTTGGTGCGTTCAAAGTGGGTTTACATTTGTGTCGAGTTGAAAGTAATCATAATAACTCTCCTCTTCTTAAATATAACATCTGCTAGCTTTTTCCATATACATGAGATACTATAATTAAAGGATAGCCAAATGCCCCAAGGAACAATGAATGGTGGTCTCCTAAAGGGATTTAACTCTTTAATATCATACAAAAACTTTATAAAATCTTCAATACTTTCTCCTTGCTAGATATTCTTACAACATTTTAAAGCTCCCAACCGTGACAAAGAAATCCTCGTATATGGGTAGTTTATAAGCAAATGTATAATATTTTTCTTGGATTATCGACATAAAACACATTGTCCCAACCCTTGCCAACTCTTTCTTTAAAAATCCTCCTATGTCAAAATCTTGTTTTTAGTGCCAACCATACAAATATTCAAGTCTTCAAAGGGGTTATGGTATTCCATAGAGATTTCCACCCTGATTTGACTTGCCTTGTATTTCATTTGAAAACATTTCCTTGTATCCTACTCACGTTGTTTGGTTCTCAAATGTAGGATTTTTGAAGCAAATAAACTCATCATATTCTTCTCCTACTCCAACATGACTCTTGATAAGCCTCCTAATGTAATAATTCCATTGTCCATTATGAAGCCTTTCTAGTCCCAACACATTAGAAGTCATCTAGTCGTGGTACCATAAGGATGTATTTATTGGATCAACAATCCAAGTTGAAGGAAAAAAATATACACCTTTCAAATCAACAATGAGCTCATTTGTAAGTCTATAGAAATTACCACTTAGAACCCAAAAGTCAACTCCCAACATAACCATCTACCCCATTACATGTGTTACACTGAAATTTGTCACCGTGACTATCTGCAGTTAATATGGCTCCATCAATAGTCATATTATCCTCCTTGTCAAGCCTCATACCTCTGCTCT
>APFE031610870.1:3949-25507 GCA_000404065.3 Pinus taeda | reverse complement strand
TGCAGTTAATATGGCTCCATCAATAGTCATATTATCCTCCTTGTCAAGCCTCATACCTCTGCTCTTCATGTCAAACTTCAAAAAGAGAGAAAGTCACTTAAAAACATGTTTATCTCTGGGTACGCAGGTTCTCTCTACCTTGCCTGCGTTTACGCACTCCAAACACACTGTACCTGCGTACTTGTACGCTCTGTAAGCCAAAGGATGGGTGCGTACCCCTGTAAAGGTCAAAAGGCGCGAGTTTCATCTTTAAAAAGTTACTTGTGGTCACTTCTAGAGCCTTCTAGAGAGTGTTTGACGTGTATTGAGCACCTCCAGATGGTTCATGCATCCCTATGATAGAGGAACTTATCCCATCAAGAGAGGAGCTACCCCATCCAAAAGAGGGAGTATCCCATTGATGTTGGAACTGAATAACTTCCTCTAGAGTACTATAAATACAGGCATTGGGCCAGAGGAGGAAAGGTGAAAGCTGAACATTCTAAAGGGTAAATGCTGCTGGAATTAGGACTTCCATTGTTGACTTGTGAGGAGAGATCACTATCCTTCCTTGTTGCCATATTGGGAGTGGGTGAGCTTGTCAAAGTATAGGAAATCTCTTGTTGGACCCTGGGAGGAGCTTGCACAACACCAAGGCTCAGGTTGTAATGGTTCCTTTTTTGTTTCCTTAATACAAATAAGTCCATTCTTCTCAATGATTTGTTGTTAATGAATTATTTCATGTACTCCTTGGTCTATGTGATGAATATGCTTTGTTTTATGAAATATTCAGTTGTTATGTAATCGTTTGCCTTGTTAGTGTATGCAGGTCTTAAAGTGAAGGAGGAGCTCATCATGATCAGCAAGGCTGGACTACTACAACAAGCGTTGGACCTAAGGTAAGATCGGAAAACACTTGGTTTCTCATAGAATAATGTATGTTTAGAGAAGGATTGCTCTTGTTTGGTTTGTTTGTCACTAGAGAGTCTTAGACTCGTAGGGAGGTTAGGTTTGTCCGCAAAAATAACTCTTTCCGCATGACACATGGGTTTAGTGCTAATGTCATTATATTATGCCTTTATGCATGTTTTACTATGTTTTTTAACATGTCGAACAGGTTTACGCGGGTGGTTTTCTTGTGCAGGATCTCGAAACCGGCGGGGTCACAATGGTTCTATATACACTTGGTCCCAAAAAACATCGTCTTTAAGCTCTTTTCCGACATAAAGCACGAAAAGATTGTCGAGCTCCCTTTCAGCTCGTCAAAAGGAACAAGAGGCGGTCGCTTTTAAAGCTCTTTTTTCGACCGTTTAAATTAATAAAGATCGTTGGGTGTTTATCGTTTCGCACTCGTTATTGGCTCTAAAACGACGTGCTTCTGACCGCTTTTTTACTTTTTCGGGTCAAAGTCGCTATTTACAAAAAGTACTCCTTGATCATTCTGGTCGGGCGGTTCTTTCGAGTATTGTTTTATACATTTTCGGGCTCGAGAGACACAACTTTACGAAAAAGGACCCCCCTGGAGTTTTCTTTTCCGCTGTCTTTTCAGACTCTCTAAACAGGAAAAGACGTCGAGTTCTTCCTTTGTCAGACTCGTTAAAACTTAATGACATCGGACACCGTCAAAATGACGCTTTTCAAGCATACGCTATCCCCGTCAAGCTTGTCATCCAAAAATAACCAGGGTACTCACCAGAAATGGTGGGGGAAATAAAGGAATCATAATTGTCATCATCGGCAGTATGTCGCTCTCAAACATGGCACGATTTGCATTCATGTCTGGGTGGAGACATCTCATCTCGTCTCACATTTACCTCCATGGGTTTAGGTTATCCTATTTGACCATCCGTCTGCTCATCATCTCGTCATCATTACCCCTGATCATTTGACCTCAAATACTGCCAAATCCATCATTGTGCCGCCGATATGTTCAAGAGAAGTTGGCCTCTGCAAGAATACTCAACCTCCCTCCGATATCTCACACAAAACATATTATCTCTTTCCGTCTCGTGTCAATGATGTGGGAAAAATTATGGCCCACCTTTGACGAAGATCACTTCCTGTCGACTTCAGCTCATTATCCAGGAAAGTGACCTAGAGAGTCCCTTTAGGTACCTTGGAGCCTGCATGCATCAATGGCAGGTTCTTCGTGTTCGACGTGAGGTTTTCATCATTGGCCTCTGATCGGATGACTCTATGTGTGTTCGACACCGGCTCATTCATTCGCACACCGTGGATTGTACCTATAGTACCTTGAGGACCATCGTCATTATTGGTGGCCCCTCTCACATCTATTAACAACTTTCATCATTGGCTGGTAATCAGACGATGTTCATGCATGTTCGACTTCGACTCCTGTATTCACATGCTTGGACTTGTACTTCGTTCGGGTTTGGATGGAGCGCAAGACCCTGGTTCTAGTTTGTTGCGAACCAGGCTGAGATTTTCTGGATTGTTATTACATGACTTGTTGATGGATGGCTACACCCATACCTGAGTCTTTTAGGATGGCTGCGACCATACCTCTTTATCATCATGGTCTCTTCAGCTAGGTGGCTGCGTCCGTACCACAGACCTTCTTCATATGTCTTTTGGATGGCTACGCCCATGCCTAGACTACATATAATCGAGATATCAGCTGTACATACATGCAGGTTCTTCCTGGTTGTGTTGCATTTCAGCAGTTTTGTAAAGCATTTCACCCCTCCCACTCTCTCGGGCTTCGTGCTTTAGGGGGCATCTGTTACATAGTAATTTGTCACTGTCTCCCTGTTAGTCTCCCTACTGTGTCATGAGATCAAATCCATCATGCTCATGCTCTCTGAATTGGCCAAATGACCCTCTGCCAAAGTTTATTTCATCATCGCGACTGTTATTAAAATAAGCGCGCTGACTGGCGACTGATAGTGCAACTAATGCACTGCCAGCACGGAAGCACATGGGTTTTCCGCGCTGGTCGAATTTCATGAGCCAGCGCATCCTATGTTTGTATTAAGTCGCACTGACATAGCCTCCTCTGTTATTAAGATGCGATGTCAGCGCTCCAGTCCAGTTATACACCCGCGCTGATCCTGTTTGGGTGAGTTTGTTCTAACAGCCAACCTTCCAGATGACTCCAGACCTGGTTGTTGGCCTTGTGAATGTTGCCCTCCCTTCTATGGCATGTCTGTTCGTCATATGAGCCACCTTTCTTGGAGATAAGCTCATCCTTCCACCATTCATGGAGACTCCTTCTCCTATATAAGCCTCTACCATTACCATGAGCAGCTAGTTTTTGACAGAGTGGAATTCATAGTGCTTTTAGTGCTACTCCTAGTAGGCAGTTGGTGTGATAAGTGTGGATTGCTAAGAGAGCCTAAGGAAGGTTGTGAAGTCTTGTTGTCTTGTGTGAGAGAGAGAGTTGTTTGTCTTGGGAGATCTACCTCCAATGGTGAATGCTTATGAGACTTGCTGGCTAGACCCTCTTGAGAAAGACTCAGCATCAGAACATAGGTTGTACCTTTCTCTGATTTTGATTAATAATAGATGACTACTGTTATGGTTCCATTCTCATTTGTCTTTGTAATGGTTAATGTGAATTACATCCTTTCTGACTGATGTATAATTGCTTTTATTATATTTCACGCTTGTGTTTGTTTCTCTCTTTACGTGTGCAGGTGTCCATCCACGAGGATAGTGGAGGATCGTGACCGACCAGAGCAAAGGAGCGAGAGCGGCATCTCTTCATCAAACAATAGCGCTGGAATCCAAGTAGGTGTTCATTGCCTACCTTTTAATTGCAATTAGGAGCTTGCGTAGTAGCATTGATTGATTGTTTCTAGACCCATTTTGGGCTAGTATGGATTGCCTCTATCCATAGAGGGGATTTACCTCTCCAACAATACTAAATGTTATAATACCCATATTTAGTTCCACAACTTATTTCCTCTTCTTGGCATAGATTTGGTTGGGGTTTTTAAAACATATGTAACCTTATTATTCTAAAGATTACTTACCATTTCTAATTCTTTCAAACTCGATAGGGAGTCACATATACGATTTTGACCATATATTTATTCTAATTTACATATAGTTATCTGGGATTATGTTGTTTCTCATTTTAGAATTGGTGTTTTCTTAGGTTTAAACCCTTAAACAATCCTTTTTTTTTTAATTTGTTGACGAATTTTATATAGGGTTTTTATTTATAACTATTGTTCTGTATAAATTTACGTATACTTTTATTCTAGTAGAATAGTCATTCTTTCTCATTTAACCTCACTTATATAAGTTTAGTTGTAATGTATGGTCAAGGTTAAGCATTATAAAAAATAGCTCTTTCCCACATAAAAAAAAAAAAAATAGCTCTTTCAACGTTGTTATAACGCTTTACTTAGTTTCATTTCTCTTTCATGTGTGTGTTTCCTTATTGTCTTTCACACACATGTACATGTTATTTCTGGACTTTTTTTGAAACTTTTTCCTTAGAAGAAGAAGATTTAAATCTCTCACATCACTCATAAGGATTTTGATTTTCATATTTTAGGTCAGATGATCTCAAACCTTGATTCTTTTACGTGTTTGAGCATGACTACTATATGAAAGGGCGAGAATATGGGGTCTTTAGTTGTTAATGTTCGCTTGTTTAGTTAGTTAGAGTTACACTTGTTTTTTTGGATGTCTATATTTAAAAGGCTTTAAGCCCTTAATGTACTAAAAGGTTGGGAAAGTTTTATCCCACACTTGAGATATGGTTAAATTCTAGTTGATTATCCTTATGGTTATTCTTGACCAAAACTGTAATATTTATCATAACATCTCATATGTGTAATGTTTTTTATATTATTAAATTTTCTAGGTTATTTTTCCCTCTTGGAAGATTTCTTAGGCTACATGCTTGCATGGCTATTATTGTACTTATTTATGGGTTCTTCCAACCCAAACCTCTTGTCAAATATAACTTGTTAAATTAAAATTGACCTGCAATGCTACTAAAGAAGTTTTTTTTTTTTTTATCCTTAATGATATACAAAGGATATCTATGAAACTCAACTTTTTGGCTATTTCAATGTATTTCATATAATTATATTCTCATGTTCTTTATACACTAGTTGTAATCTCTCTTATTTCTGTCTGTAAGTTATTTTTTGGTCAATTCTTTATACCTTTATACAATATTCATCATTCATTATTGCCATGTGTAATTTATAGCTATACAACTCACATCTCCAATATTTTTCTCAATTACCTAAGGTCACTCTTCTAGGAATATTATTACCTTGCTTATTTCTTTAGATTACTATGAATGATTATACTATTATTACCAATAATTTGGTAGTTAGTAATGTATTTCATAAATTAATAGAAATTTTGATACTATTGATGAAATTGAACTAAAATCAAGAGATTATAAATTTCCTCTACTATTCTATAGAAATCACAATTTAGAAACACATACAACGACATGCAACCATCAAAGGCAAAAGAACACAATGATTTACATGGAACCCAACCGAGAAAAACCCCTGTACTTCTTTGCAATGCCACTCTTCAACTCTGAAGAATACCCTATACTGTAATCTTGTTCCCCTACTTCCTAACTTGCTCTCACCAACACTTATATAATTCAAGCCTCAACAAACCCCCTATTTCCTTGCACAATCGTGGAGGAATTAAGATTCTAAAAGATAGGGAAATTTCCTATTTCCTCGCACAAATCCTAAAGCAATTGATGACTTGTTCAGTGAAAAAGAACTGTACACTCAAGAATATACAAATATAAATAAAAACATGCTTTTTCCTCCATCTCAACTAGGAAATTCAGATTCCATGCGTGACTGTGTCTATTTTTAGTTGATTCACTAGTTAACTCAGAGATCATGGACTTAACAACAATTATACTACTGAAATAATCTTCAACTATCTCAAATAAATACTTGAGCTTAGTTAACTCAGTTCAACTAACAATATCTCAACTAGATTGCTAAATATTAGCAACGAATACATGCACAACTCTACCTCTAGTGTGCAAACTCAAATTTACCGAGTAAACTAGTAGACAAGGAGATGTCACACAAGTTAATTGCAATCCAAGTCACCATACTAATGTGGAAAATAAAATTACTCAATTTGACTAAGGCACAACTCATAATTGAGCTTTTTTCTTATTCCAATTCCAACACTCCCTCTTAGAACGAAAAGGGTTCTACACAACTCCAATCCACCTCCTTCATGGTGTATTGTACCACTACCTCTCACTGTCATTGTTCCTACTACAAAAACTACAATTGAGAAGCATTCAAAATAATGAATCACTTCTATCTCTGGAACTATCTATTAATAAGAATACACCATTGTTGACTCTGCATTGTGCCTCATGTACTACTGCCAACATTGCTCTATGCTCCTCAACATTTGACTGAACATACTGAAACTGATCCTTCTGCTACTAAATATTGTGGGCTATAGCAAGGGTAATTATCCGTGAGAAGATTATATTGGCACTGTTGTTGCTCTCCGATGGAACCTTCCCAAATATTTTCTACTCTCGGACTAATGCTCTACATCGCCCCACCTCACTCCTAGAAGTATAACTACATGCATGGTGAAATCTGATCTACTCATACTACTAGTGCTACTGCTCTGCTCCTACTTCCACACTCCTTCTACGACTACTACAATAATGAACTTCATATCCCGAGATCATGAAGTTTTAGCTTCCATACAGTTTCTCCCTTTGAAAATAGACTGCCTACAAGTCTCAATATCCATGTGGGAAATATCTCTGCTCTTGAATCTCACAATATTGGCGTGGACCCAATTTTGAAGCCTCCCTTGAGAGTTTCACTTGATGGCCACACACACTCGGGTTCACTCCATGAGCTCATGTGAGTCTTTGCACCCACCTTGCTTGATCATTTCACCCAAGTTTTGCATGTTGATGTCAATGTCATGCTTGTGACCATGTTCTGGTTATACTCAGGATCTTTGCTCCATGTGTACTTGTTGTGTTTCTTATGTAAACATCTATTGCACTCAAACACGGAGTCACATACACTGTCACACAAGCATTGTCACAGTCAACCAACGATCTATCACAACTGTCGCATTTGTCACTTACAATATCGGTTAGTCATGTTGAGCATGTGTTTTTGGATGGGTTGAGTCATCTCATCGTCAAGTAATGTAAGTGTGTGTTTGCAATATTACGTATGCATCTTTCGCTCGTTCACAGACTTAGCCACTTCACTGAAGTTTTGACAAGATAATTCCTTCATGACTGCCAGACCATCACCCCACCATCGACTTGATAATCTCTCACCTAAAACAATGCAGAAGCCCCAAGCATGCTATTTCAAGTGGCATTATTTGCAATCAAATCAATCAAGCTTCATGCTCGCCAACTAGAGAGTTTGACCTGATAACCACTTCGGGACTAACTCCCCTAAAAATTTGCATAGAGGCTATAGACCTTGCATGCTCTGCTAAGTGAGAAAGTTTCACAGACACGTTGGACAGAAACCAAGTGCCTATCCCTGTCTCCCTAAAAACATTATGTAGCTTTTCCAGTGAGCCCTCCCAATAGTCGTTCCACTACTCACGAAGAAAATTGTGTAGTTTTCATGAGAAAGTCCCCTAATGCCTTGTAGTCCATTCAAATCAGAAACTATACAAAGGTGAACAGCCTCCCAACATCAGCGTAGTTTTTCCCACCAGTAGCTCCTGACAGCTGACTGAAAATTCCCCTCAGCAATTGCACAGTTTTTGTTGCCAAGCTCCAGAAGATGACTCCCAGTTCCATGTATGAATTGCACAATTTTTGTTGCCAAGCTCCTCACAACAAACTACCAACTCCCCTCAGGGATTGCATAGTTTTTACTTCCAGTGACTGAGTAGTTGACTGTCAATTCCCCTCGAGAATTACATATTTTTGATCCCAAGCTCCCGCTTCCCACTCATTCCAGAATTTGTGGACATCTTTCCTACCCAGCCTTTCCATATCCGACACTATTCCTCTCAAAAACTACTCAGTTTTGTCCTCCAGTTGATCTAGACCCCACACAGAGTCACTATCAATATGAATTGCCCATCTTCATCATCGAGTGAAAACTGCATAGTTTTCATCAGTAATGCCCATAGCCTCCATCTGAGCTCACAACCTTGTCTCCTATCCAAATCACCTGCATCTGAAATGATCATGTATCATGGTATGCTAGGAGGTTTTGGGATTTCATGTCATCTCATCATGAGTGACTGCAGATACAGGTACACAAACAAACATGGCACGATGACGAATGGGATGAACAAAGGGAGCACATGTAGAAGTATAGGTTCACCAATGGGCGAATAAATAATGCATGCAAAGGGATGTGCTCACAAATGGATGATCATGCAAAGATGTGTTCACAAACGGACGAACGAGCAAACAATGTAGGCAAAGAAATGTGCTCATGAATGGATAATAGTGAAAAGATATGTTCGAGGACAGATAGATGAGAAAACATGAAAAATGTGTTTGTGGATGGACGAACGAATGAACATGCACTTTTCGCGAATGGACGAGCCTGCCAAGCCTTCCAACATACAAGCAAGGAGCAACATGCGAATGCAACATCAAGCAAACCAAACGACCATCAAAGACCCCGTGCATGTGGTCATGCGGAGGTGAAGTTGTGACACACCATGAGGACATCCATCACCAGCAACAATGCAGCTCAACATGCACACAAACAACAACATGAATGTACCAGAAGTACCATGTCGATTCATGTCATAATTCATATTGTCCACATCTCTACTGTGGGCCATACTGGAAACCAATGTATTGTAACGTTAAAGTCCAAGAGACTCACTTGTTGTATGAAGAGTCATGTAAAGTCGAAAAGTCATGCAAGACAAATAATCATAAGGGTAGTCGAACAACCACAAGGGTCAATTTCACCCTTGGCTATAAATACCCCCTCATTTGTACATGGAAATGACTTTTTCACCTCAGCTCCTCCCGCATAGCCTTGAGAGTATGTAATATTTTCTTTGACGAGTAAGTAGTGGCTCCAACGCCATGCACATGGGGTTAGTGATGTATGGTGTAACGATGTGTCTTGGAACTTTCGCTTAATTGACATGCATGCTTACATGCTAGCACATTTTAGACATTTATTATAACTATTGTAAGACTAATCTTTAAGAATGGAATGCATGTTGCTTTAACCTATGTTTAAATCTTGAACTAATTCACTTTTTGTAATACATATATGTTAATGAAAATATGTTGTTGATGTTGTTAATGTTGTCTCGCTCATGTAGACTACTCTCCTAGACATCAAAAAAACCATTCACATAAAACTTTCTTTAACAATCGTTGCACTCGCGCAAACTAATCCACTCTATATTATACGTGTTATGTTCCCTTGTGTGTTGTTACTCCTGCATCCATTTGTAATATTCCACTGGAAGCTATGCACTTCCTGTTGTGTTGTGTGTTCCTAGCAGACTTGGAACTTCTCCCAACTGACTTGGGACTCACTCCCACCCTCTCCCTCTACGGTGAAAGGACCATTGACACAAGAGACACTTACAATCACCAAGCATGCAAACCTCACTTCTGGCAAGACAAATCACACCACTCTCATGTGATGACAAGAAAGAATTGAGGAAAATATTTAAGATAATGGCAGCGAGGCCATCATACCAGATGGGACTCCCACACCAAACGGTGTGAAGTCTATTTGGGACTTCATACCAGGGTGATCCCTTGATTTTGGTGGGTCCAACAGTATCAACAGATCACTACTCATTTTTGTGTCACTGAACATTGGTTCATTGATCTACCTACTAGCAGGACTCTAACTTTATTAATAAGTCTACTCATTGTGTCTTCTAGATTTGACCTCTTATCAATGGTTTTTCCATCTGCAACCCACTCAATTAGGACTCCACATATATGCTTTGTAACAACTCATTAGTTCTTCAATGATCACTATACATGAGGAATTCAATGACTACTCACTTGTCAATATTATGGTTGCTCCAGAATGTTTCTCTTAGGGATCTTGTGATGATCCTAAATCTCTTCCAAGCTCAAAAATTTGAACTTGCCTCTAATGCATATTCAAGCCTCAATCCATTGAAAGACATTGTTCCTACATTAGAGAAAGCTACTTCACTGAATATGCAAATCAAAATATTTGAAGGATAAGATCTATTGACTAGTTTCTAGTGTGATAAGCTCACTTTGAAACTATGTATAAATTAATAGAAATTTGCTACTATCGATGAAATCGAACTAAAATAAAGAGATTACAATTTTCATCTACTATTATGTGGAATGTAAATCACAATTTAGAAACAAATGCAATGCCATGCAACCATCAAAACCATAAGGAAACACTGATTAACAGGGGATCCCAACTAGGAAAAACCCTATGAAGCCCCTATACTACTAGTGTAACCCCTTATTGTTATTAGTACACCACCCTTATTATATTGTTGTGCCCATCTAGTCCCCATAGAAGCCCCCTATTGTTATTAGTGTGCCTCATAGAAGCCCACTATTGTTATTATTGTGCCCTTACATTATTATTGTTATGTCGGCTCTAATTATATTATGACCCCTTAGATTCCTATATATAGAAAGGATGTCTTGTCATTTGAATCATCCAAGAAATTTTCATTTATGTAATGTAAAGGAGGTTGCCCCCTCGAAGAGGCTTAATTATAAGGCGTTGATATATCTTTTCTATCTTTTTGTGAGCTGGTTTGATAACATTTGGCATCAGATCTTTAGATTCTAGGGTTTCGCTACTCCAAATAGGTCATCGTGGCATTTTCGCTATAACTTTTTACTTGCGACATTTCAGAAGCTTAAAAAGAAGCCTCGTTTAATAAGAAATCGTACTAAACTTCAGGTCTAAATTTTAGAGCTTTTCACACTATATTTGTGGAGATATGATCCAAGGAAGTTGGTCTTTTTGCAAGCTCCTTAATTACATTCCAAACAGGTGACCTTGGGAAAATTTTCATAACTTTCTCTCTGAGCATCGAATTGAAATTTGATAAGAAGGTACATGAAGAGGATGGAATATACTTTCTTGTATATATTTTTTAGAATGAAAGGTCGAAACAGTGACTCGTGGCAGGTCGTACAATTTTTCTCTACTGAACTAGTATATAATCAGGTCATCGTGTGTTATAGACATATTTGGGCACTGCAAACCCAATCTTATATGTCCATAAATCAAGGGCTTCTAAGTCCCTAAAAGTGTTGTTTCATACCCTAAAGAAACAAGGTCAGTTGATTACATCATCTCTCAGAAGTTCTCCATGAAAAACTGCTCAGAACTGGTCAAAACTGGACCATCTCACCTGCTCCATGGTCAAAGTGCCTTGCAACCCACCTAATGCACATGGGGGGTGCGATGCATACTGAAAATCCCTCCTATGGGGTGCGATGGACAAGAGTAGACAAATGGCAAAGATAGTTTGCAAGGTGGATGATCATGGAATCTTCCAGAAACTTCTCCTATGACACTTGCCTCTCTGACTTCGCCCAGGGATGAGTAAGAGATATTGAAATCTCCAAGTGGATTTGAGAAATATCAAAGAAATGACACTAATCAAAAACCCAGAAGCTAACTCACCCACCTACAAACATCTATATATGGATCCCTCATCCTAGAGATCCAAAGGTTGGAATTTTGCATCTTGTAAGGAAGTGCTATTGGTTTCTTTGTGTAACATCATAGTTTTGGGTGATCTAGCTTCCCATGAGGTGAACAAGGGCTTTCATGTTGGGAGGATGGCATTGGGTGAGATCAATGGGTTGTAATCCTCTCTTCTACTACTTATATCAATAAATCTATTTGAGTTTTCCTCCATATTCTTGTATGTCTGAGTTGATATATGCATTTGTATGGTCAATATATATGTGATGCTATATTTTTTATGATTGTAGACCTCTATGCTTTGACGAAACTATGTTGCTTTGAGTATACAAGTGTTCTTTGAAGCGAGACAAGCAGGTAAGGAGCAGCGAAGATCTATCAAAAGGGAGAGGAAACAAGCAAGGATCTAAGCGGAAGACTAAGGTAGGTACTCTCTACTTCTCTCTCATCTACTTATCATAAATGAGAATGCAAGTAACTTTAGTTTGTTTGTTTCTAAGATAGCTACCCGTCTTAGTGGGACTAATAGCTCTGAATGGACACTAGTTTTCCCAATAACATTGTGGGAGATTTGGCATAACTCTTCCTTGGAGAATCCAATTTGTATCAGACTCGTGGAATTGGAAAGAGGATGCAGAGTGCTACTGCAGGTTGCGATTTCAGAACTGGAAGATACGAAATTACAAAGTTACAGTTGTTTCAAGATCGATCTCCTAAAATCAAGAAAATGCGAGATGAGGAAGTTTGATGGCAAGGATCTGGTAAATTGGATACTATATATGGAGAAATATTTTGATCTACATGGTGTACCACTGTTGCAAGAGGTATGTATTGCATCTGATTATTTAGAACCGAACCAATTTTTATGGTATAAAGGGCTTTGTTCTTGTAAGCCACTTGTCACGTGGTAAATTTTCACGGAGGACATGATAGCACATTATGATGATAAAAAGAGAAACTCCTTCTTTAGCCAATTGATAAATCTCAAACAGAAGGGTTTAATGGAAGAGCACATTGAGGACTTTCAAAAATTGAATAGAAGGGTAAATTATATTCCAGAGAAGCAATGGATTGATGTCTTCATAGGGACTTTAAAGGATAACGTTCAACATGAGGTTTGTTTTTGGGAACCTAATCCATTGGAGGAGGCATTCAAGTTGGCAAGAAAAATCGAAAGTGAAATTATGGACACAAGGAATCCCACAACTCATGCCTATAATTATGGAAGTGTTTCTTCTCCTAGCCTTCCATAACCTACAAGGCTTACACCACAACAACTGGAAGAAAAAAGAGAAAAAGGGCTTTGTTACTATTGTGATAGAAAATGCACTAAAGGTCATAAGTGTGCTGAGAAGAAATTGTTTTACATAGAGCATGAAGAGGGGGAAGAAAAGGATCAAGAAACATCAAAAGAAGAGGATAGATGCCAAGACCCAACCCTAGAGAAAGAAGAAATGAATTTGACCATATCTTGTAAACCATTGGCAAGAATTACCACTCAAACTCTCAAGATAGAAGACATATCAAGAAGAAAAAGGTTCAAGAAGTGAAAGATCACATTGAGAAAGAAGAAATGAATCCATCCATACCTTGTAATGATTACTACTCCTCAAACTATCAAGATAGAAGGAGATATGAAGAAGAAAAATGTTCAAGAAGTGAAAGATCAAATTGAGCATCAAGTAATGAATCCGACCATATCTTGTAAAGCATCGGAAGAAATTACCACTCCTCAAACTCTCAAGATATAAGGAAATATCAAGAAGAAAATGGTTCAAGCAGTGAAAGATCACATCGAGCATCAACAACAAGTTCTCCAACTTTTAAAAGATAATGCCACTTTGGTGTAGAATCGAATGAAAAAACAGGTAGATCAACATCATAGTGAAAAAAATTTTGATGTAGGTGATTGGGTATTTTTACAGTTACATCTCAAGCAAGCTATTTATGAGAAGGAAATGTTGGCAATACTACACGCACTTAAGAAATGGCGGCGTTACCCAATGGGAAGACACTTCAAGGTAAAAATGGATCATGATAGTCTTAAATACATTTTAGAACAAATATTATATTTAGAAGAACATAAAAAATGGGTCACAAATAAGTTGGGTTATGACTTCGACATCATCTACAGAAAAGGGAAGAAATTTTTTGTTGCAGATGTACTCTCAAGAAAGGATGAGGATGTGGAAGCATTGTTTTGTGCTATTTCAAATATCAAACCAGATTGGGTAAAAGAAGTAAGGGATGAATGGAAGAATGACAAGGAAGTGTGGCCACTCACTCAAAAGCTGTAGAATATCCTTGTTCAAATAATATTGTCAGAACTTGATGAGGAATCAAAAATCATATTAGAACCTCGAGCAGTCACAGAAATAAGAACCCGACAGCTACAAAATCAATCAATTTTAGAGTATCTCATCAAGTGGAATAACTTATGTGTTGAATATTTCACATGGAAGGATAAAATTTTTATATAGAAGCATCAGGAAGTACTCAAGCGTTGAGGACAACACTTTTTAAAGGAGAGGGGCATGTTAGGCCCCTATACTATTAGTGTAACCCCTTATTTTTATGAGTACAACCCCCTTATTATATTTTTCTACCCATGTAGTCCCCATAGAAGCCCCCTGTTGTTATTAGTGTGCCCCATAGAATCCTACTATTGTTATTATTGTGCCCTTATATTATTATTGTTATGTCGGATTTGATTATATTATGACCCCTTAGACTCCTATATATAGAAAGGAGGTCTTGTGATTTGTATCATCCAAGAATTGTTCATTGTTCTTTTCTATCTTTTTGTGAGCTAGTTTCATAACAAACCCCTCTACTACTTTACATTAATTCAAATGAAAATAGAAATAATTACAATGTCTCGCTTCAACTCTAAAGCACACCATGCACTAAAATCCTATTCTCCTACCTCCTGACTTGATCTAGCCAACACTTAGCCAATTAAAGCCTGAATCAACATCCTATTTCCTTTCACAATTATGGAGGATTTAAGCTCCTAAAATATAGAAAAATTCCCTATTTCCTAGCACAAATCCTGAAATAATTGATCACCTACTTAGTGAAAAGGCATTGTACTCTCAACAATAGACAAATATAAATATAAAAATTCCTTTTCCTCCACATAAACTACAAAATTCAAATTCCATAAATGATTGTGTCTATTTTTAGCTAATTGACTAGTTGAATGAGAGATCATTGAGCTAACAACAATTCTACTACTCAATTGACCTTCAGCCAGGCTCAATTAAAGACTTGAGCTCAATTAACTCAATTCAAATAACAATAACTCAACTAGATTTCTAAATATTACCAATCAATATATGCACAACTTTACTTCTAGCCTACAAACTTGAATTTACTGAGCAAACTAGTAGACAAGGCCATGTCACACAAGTTAACTACAATCCAAGTCATCCTCCTAATGTGGAAAATCGAATTACTTAATTTGAATAAGGAACAAGTCAAAATTGAGTATTTTTCACTCACCCAATAGGCAGCAGGTAGTTATTAGCTCATTTATGAACTCTACTTCCCACTTCCAAAGACAACATCATGACTTTTAGGGAAGTTATGGACCATTTCATATCCTTAATTCATAATTAATCTAGTTATTCATATTGGATTCCTAGGACTTAATGAATGCTTAATTAATAACCAAGATTAACTTGCATCCTTTATCTCTTTCATCCAGATGTAGCTTATGTAGTAATTTTTACAATTTTTATTTTTATTAACAACATAATAAACACAAGATTTACATTCAGCCTTTATAAGTTTATCACACTCATAAAATCTTTCCAAATAAGTCTATTTAAGGTTAGGACACCATCACACTTAAATAAATATACAAATTTGCAACAAAATCTTCAAGTAAAGGGATATCACATCCTCCTCCGCTTGAATTTGATATCATCCCAATGTTTGCCCATAACTTCTAGAATCCATTCCAACATTTTATTTTAAATTCGAGATTCATATGCTTCTTCAAAAACATCCCCCAACTCCCATGTTACCTCTTTTGTGTTGAAATGATTCCTTTGAACTTTCACTTGCACTATATATCTATTCCAAAGCATGATTAACCTTAGGTCTAAAATATGTTGAGGTTCTTCGAGGAACTCTCCCTCCATTTCTACCTGTACAACATTCCAATCAATTTTATGAGTTGAGTGATATACATATTTCTTCAAAAAAGGATACATGAAATACGTTATCAATTTTTATATTTTTTATAAGAGAAAGATGATAAGAAATTGGTCCAATTTTGGCTATAAAACCTCAAAATGTCAACAATATCTAGGTGATAGCTTGGCATACTTTCCAAGTCTGAGAGTGATTTTGTTTGATTTCTGATGCAGGGTAGGCCTGCATAGAACCAGGATCTCCAGCGTTGTACTTTCCCCAAGAATATAATCCAACCGACCCACCTGTTCCAATCTCTTCTCCAGGTGGCGAACTCTGCCCAGGAATAATCCCCCACGCTGTAAGATAGCAAGAGAGTGCTTGGTTTGGTGTTGCTATTCTCCATAGGAACTACAGCAAGCCACAGTGATTGATTTATTTGATATATATATATAAATTCCCAGAAGTAGTGGTATCAAATATCCATGTCCAACAAGGAGGAAAGAGGCTGAGTTCTGCAAACACCAGTCCATCCTCCCTTCATGCATACCGGCGGCCTCAACTAACCAAATAATCTGCCGCTCTCAATGCACAAATGCGTCCTCTAGCAAGGGGCTTTCGCACAGCCCACAATAGTATATACAGGCCTCGATCACAATATTTTGACCTTCACAATGATAAAATATGCATCACGTTCAACACACGTCCACTGGTCAATTAGCAGTCTAACCACGATTATCTCGTGGCCCAATAGAGTCCATTCATCAGCTAACATGTTCTTTACGTTGTGTTTTCAAATCGCCCCGTCATTAGTAAGTAAAGAACAGCTCTATCGACGGACAGCAAGGAAAACCATAAGGTAAAGAACGCAACGCTCCTTTCTATGCCTACAAACTCAGTAATCGGCTAGCAACAAGGTAATAGACACGCATGGCACTCTGAGGCCAAGACTCTGCCGTCAATATATGATATGAACTCTAACCTTAGTTGGTAAGGACGTTATCAGTTAATTTCAAGTCTGCCACTGTTTATATATAGCAATGAAATCACAGGTCGACAGCGTAACAACGAAAAAGAAACACTATAAATTGTTAAACACAAAGTAAATATATTTAACTGCTCGCTTGCCAAGGTATTAATATGCAGATCATTATGGAACATGCGATCGATTGGAAATTTAACCAGATCTCTAAACATAACATCGATTCTTCAGAAATAGATTCAGAAATTCATAAACCCCATTCTTTCCTGTCAACACTACAATATTGATATTAACAATACCATTTCCTTCAATTCGGAGCAGAAATACAACCAATTATAGTATCGATTGTTTAAATCGATTTCCCATTTTGTTTCATTTAATGGCATTAACAATGATCTCACTACCAGATTATAAAAATGGGCATTATTCATTTCAACCCAATTGCAGAGGATATATTCCACTCCAGAAATCAAATTACACAATTCTAAAACCACTTTTTATATTAAAAATGAAAGCACTTACAGACTTTGTTTTTGCCGGATGTGCGACACTGATGGCCTTACAATTGCCGAAGGCTTACAAGCCTTGGTTGCCCAAGATTTTCTCCTTTCTATTATACCACACTCTCTCACACTCTCTCCTTTTGAATGTCTTTGAGGATTCATTATTTATAAAACTTAGCATGATTAAAAAATCCTAAAATCACTCAACTAAAACTCTAACTCTACATGCAATGCATACAAAGGTCTATTGATGCTTTATTCCATCTTTTCTTGTTTTAAGAACAAGAAAAGCCTCCTTATCCATGATGATCCGCATTCATTGCTTTATGCCTAAAAGCACTCCCTATTTCCTATTTTCTTATTTATTTACTTTGGAAACATCTAATTAATCACACTAACTTGTAACTTAGGAAAATAATTCTAGAATGCTTGACCCCCTATGACTGTTATTTACAGTAATTTCTCTTGGGCTGAATGCTCCCGCATCAGTTTCACTTTTAAGTAAACATGATCACCAAAATTGAATTATTTGTGAAATCTTTTCAAGTATGCATAAATCTTATGTCGATATTGAGTTGTTTATAAATTATACTTAACATGTTTAACCACTTTTTCCATTTCTTTGAGTATATACATTCCCAACACTAACTGATTTTCAAGATGGTCCCATCTTAGAGGCACTTTGCATCTTCTTCCATGTAATACCTCAAAGGGGCTCATCTTAAAATAAATTTGATATCCATTATTATAGGAAAACTAAACTAAGTGGAGATAGTCGTATCACTTAGTTGACCTATCCATAACATACATTCTTAACATATCTTATAAGCTTTGATTGATTCTTTTGTATTTGACCATCAGTTTGAGGATGATAGAGTGGCCTAAAATTTAAATTTATTAGTTTAAGGATGATAGAGTGGCCTAAAATTTAAATTTATTTTCATACCTTCAAATAGACCCTTCCAAAATTTATAAGTGAGCTTGGAATCACAATATGAAATAAAAGTTTTTGGCATACCATGCAACCTAAAGATCTACTTCCTGAATATTTATACTATGTTAATGGCTTTAAGGGTTGATTTTATAGGAGTAAAGTGTGTTTCTTTAATGATTTTATTTACCACTACCATAATAGCATCATGTTGCCTCCTAGTTTTTGGTAAGCCAGTGACGAAGTCCATTGATATTATTTCCCATTTCCATTCTCGAATGGGTAAGGGTTGTAACAACCTAGTTGGATGTTGATGGGATGCCTTCATCTATTGACATTCCAAGCATTTATCTATGTGTTTAGCATCTTTTGTTTTCAAGTTAGGCCAATAAAATTGTTTCCTCAATGCAGCTATTAAATTTTGATAACGAGGATGCCTAGCTATTGGTTTTGTTATATAACTCATCTAATACAAACATTTTTAGATTTGGATCATTAGTGTTAGCACCTAAATCTGCCTTAGGCTAAAAGAAGGCAAAATTCAGGGTAACCACAAACCACGCTCAGTCAGGTAGCTAGCCCTACCAGAACATGAGAGGGCTCTCTCCGAGTCACACTCAGTGAATAAGTGAATGAAAACGCCTGAGATGACTTACAGTGAACTAATTGTCTTAGGCTATTAAGTGAAAATGAAAATAAGAATTGATTTTCATGAATGACTATGTTTCTGGTATGTTATGGGACCACTGGACGTCAATGAACAAAGAACTTAATACAAAGGCACGGATTATTTCGTGGGGCAAGGTAGGTGGAAAAACTAGCAATTTAGTTTTAAGATAGTGCGGAATGGAGTGATTGATTTAAGAGGGTGAAAAGGGCATGGAAAATATGAATCCTTTTCAACAGAATAATGAACACTGAACATGAAATTTTCCCACAGGCGGAGCAATAAAATTGAATTCTAGCTTAGCTAACTTAGAAAATTTCAATGGAAATGAATATGAAATGAGCTATGAAACATATAAAGGTACATATGAAACATAAGAGACACATTTTCTACACTCACAACCACATGAATCTCATGAAATAGAGCCACTACCTTTCATTAGTGCTTTGTAAAAAATATACAATGTAGAAACAGAGTTTCTTTCCCACAGTCTCCGAGAAGTTACAAGCCAACCAACCCTTTGTCAATAGTTTGCATACAATATATAGAATGTGCCATGAAGAGATAGAATTCTCAAGGGTTGGGGAGTTACTCGAATCATCACAAAATTAAGGCAGAGAGCCAAACATCAGCTACAGGTGCAACGCCACAAACATGACAAATGGCTTGGGTGGCCCTTTGCCTTCCTTTGCCACTTGGATAACTGACCATCTGGAGTGAAAATACTTATAAAACTGCCTTAGGTACCGAAACATTGAATTGCATATGAGTGGGCCCACCTACAAAAAGTTGGGAAGTGAAATTTCGCGAAATAAAGGCATTCTGGCACTTTTTCCTATATGTGCCGCGCCCTTTTCCTATATGTGTCATGCCACTTTGAGGCCAGTTTTGAGGCACTTGGTGGAGTCCAAAATGTGCGCAAGTGTGCTCGTTCAAAAACCTTTCCTGTTTACTTTCCAAACCAAGTGGAATTTTTGAATTTGGAGCTCATTTTTCCCTCCAAATATTCATTCTCCTAAGACTTCTTCCTGTGTGTCAAAATAGGGGTGGTGAAGCTATTTTTGAGTGTATTTTTCCCTTTTGGTGGCCAAGATCTTCTCCAAATTTCTTGCTCCCAACGCCAGTAATCGAGATTTTTCATGCCAAATCCAAAAACGCAAACCATTTCTCATTTGGAGCTCTCAATCTTACGCATCGCACTGGTGACGCGACACGTATAGAGAAAAAACCTGTTTTTGTGCCAAAAATTTGTCATGTGACCAAAATTTCCCCAAATTTCTTGAAATTTGGGTTGGAGGTCATCTATGAAGTGCTATGTTGTGCGAAGGAAGCTTCAGCAAAGATTCGAAGCCAATCTTGCTCTTTTGCCTCTTTTGCCTCTTTTGTTGCTTTGCTCAGTTTGCCTTTAAATTCCTTATTCATGCCTTGCAAACATGATTGCGTGCTCAATAATGGTTTTTCATGTGCCTGAGCATGTACTTGTCCTTTTTCGCTTTCACCAATCATTGTGTGTCTCCATCTCATACTCCGATGAATGTTGTGAAGCCATGACTACTGTGTATACTGTACGTAGGCTACCCTTTGATGATGGTGTGAGGCTGGGCGCCTTTGTAATGTCTATTACCAAGGGGAACAATGAAACAGGGATTGTTAGGAATGGAGTGATGAAATGGGGATAGGGTTTATAGGGAGAATTTTGTTATGGATATGGGAGGAGTTTGGGGTATTTTGATGGGGTAGGGTTTGGGGTTTCTATTGAGCAATAGGAGGAGGGGGAAAGGGAATATGAGTTTGGCAGTGTTAGGGCAGTGGTAATAGGAGAAATGACATGGAGGAATAAAAAACAGGGGTAGGGTAGGAAAAATCAACCCTTGGCAACAATGACACTATTACACAACCCTGGAAAATGGTATTTTCTTTGGTGTCTTCTTGTGTTTGCTTTATGAAATGTTTTATTCATTCAGTCACCGGCAATAATGCACCATATCTTTATCAAATTTGATGCAAAAGTGATTTTGAGAGCCTACCTTGCAATTAGAGGGGCTTCATAAAATATTTGAGGGGGTTTTGGCACGTTCTGGGCGTTTTGTCTTTGTGCGCCACGTCCCTGTCTGTGTGCACCGCGCTCCTGGTTATATGCGCTGCGCTCCTCCTCCTATGCATTGCGATTTTCCCGGAAGACTTTTGGAGGTCTTCCCGGTGTCCAAATTGGGAGTAGGATAGCGCATTGGAAAGGTATTTGAGTACACTTTCCAACCCAACTAGAATTTTTCAATTTTAAATTTATTGGCCATGTCAAAAACCAAATCTCCCAAGACTGGTCAAAATGTGCCAAATGAGGCTGCCTCAAGGGAGAGTGCCATTGCAGTCAACTTTTGAATGCTTTCCGAAACCCCAAATTGAGCTCATGATATCTCAGTGGAAAGATATTTGTCTTGAGTTATCATTGGGATCATCAAGAAAGTCATTTGGTGAACGCAACTAGGAGAAAACTTGATTTTCCCAAGGTCACTCCAGAGGTGCATCAATTCTCCCGAGGCAATTGTATTTTTGACATTTCTTCAAAACCATGACACCTGTCTAACAAGTGAAGGAATTGTTTCTTCCTTGGTCTGTTGTGGACAAAAAACTCTCTGAGGTTTTCCAAATTCATCTTTCCTTGCTCAGAAACATCATTTGAGTGAAATCTATTCCGATGTGTGGGACAAGGGATT
>APFE031610860.1:70017-103877 GCA_000404065.3 Pinus taeda | reverse complement strand
GTAACCCATGCACTCTGTCACATCTGATATTTCTTCTGTAGATTCATCTGAATGTATACAAGTGAGATGATCTTCTATGAGAGGGTTGCCATCAAGTACAACACATGCATCATAATTCCAACACGAAGAAGATGGAGGTTGATTATTTGATGGTGTGGGAGTATTTGGCAAGAATTTCCCTAAAGTGTCTCTACTCCTGAGGCATGAAAGAAATATATTTTTTTCTTTTCTATGATTTTTTTTCAAAACTAAATGCAAGACAGAAAGGAAAGAAAGAGTAACATCTATCTAAAAAATGCCAAATAGAAAGAAAAAGTAGAAATTACATCTACCTAGACATCTCCCCAACAACATCACCAAAAAGTGATGAGCCTCAGTATTGTAGAAAGAATGTTGCAACTCCTAGGACTACCAACTTTACTTTATCAAATTGGGGCTTCATACAAACTTGGAGGTGACAGTGCTATATACACAGTAGATGCGTCATTCTACTCATGTCACTTCTCAACTAGGGCACTTGACTATTAGAGTTCCTATTGGGATGGGGTTTTAGTCCTAGATGGTTAGGATTCAAAAGGGTTTTAGCCCTTTGAGTATGTAAAGTTTGATTCGGTTTTGAGATCTACCCATGGTCCCCGGACCATGGGATTGTATGTAAAAGGCTATAAATAGGTGTGTCTTAGAGACTCTAAGGCATGTATATGGGTAAGAATAGATGGAGTCTTAGAGTGATAGTGCAAAAAAGTGGGTCAAATCGAAGAGAAAGGCTCTACAACTGAGTGCATAGAGGCCTGGGTAGAGTTTGTAGCTGAGTGCGCGGACCCCCATGACTGAGTGCGCATGGTATTTTTGAGTCTGTAAACCTAAACTGAAGATCGATAAAGAACATTATTGAAGAATTATTGTGTATATCTGTTTATTTCTGTTTACTTATGTTTAAAATATATGTTGTGGATGGATAATGTGTTTATGGAATATTGATCTAATGATGCACGATTCACTTGACTAAGTCTTAATAAATGTACGTAATGCATGTTAAGTACTTTCGCGAAGACTAGGATAAAATATGTTATTGTTATTAAATACTTAAAGTAGATTTGTGCGAGCTCTGATCTAGGATAGTTTTCTAGTGCACATAAGTGGATAAATAGACTGCTAAGGGTCCACAAAGACCTATCATGGACCTTCGCAGAGGTCTAAAGGCTATTTTGTTAGAGTGCAGTACTGAGCTATAAGGGCTTATAAATCTATGCGAAGGCAGGTCTAGGGCAGTAAAATACATCACACTAATCTCTGGATGTGGAAGCTTGGTTCCAACATCCCCCCATACTGCATTAGGTGAGACTACAACCTACATTACACAGGTTGTTTCTGAAAGGGCCAGTAGTGTAGGGTTTTATTGGTTTACGCAACTAACTCTGAACCTGGGTCAGGACCCCCTATGCCAACAAATGGTTTAGTTTTTGGGACCATGATCTGCTTAAGGAGATGTGTGATGTTGCATCACTAGAATCCAACCAAGAATTAAATTGAAAAGTGGTTAGACAAAAATATTCACTAATTCGTGGTGTAAGAAAACAGGAACCCGTGCCTGTCAAAGGAACAGTGCTTGGATAGATATTTGTATATGGAAATTCACGAAATTTTATTTTGCACCTTCTCAATCTAATTATAAGAGTGGTTAGCTAAGTTGGAAGATGGCCAAGGGAGGTGGAAGCTTGACAGTCCAATAGTGTGGACTCCAGAGCTAGTGTGATGAGTGGAAGCTTGACAGCCCAATAGTGTGGGCTCAAGAGCTAGTGTGATGAGTGGAAGCTTGACAGCCCAATAGTGTGGACTCCAGAGCTAGTGCGATGAGTGGAAACTTCTGAAGGTAATATCACATGGGTTGTTGATCACTGGCTTGATCAAATTATAGGAGGATTTGTTACAGAATTCGCAATTGATACCTCAGTCAGCTATAGAAAAGTGGAGCGAAGATTTTTCAAGGAACTGAGAGGTAAGTACTTAAGATCTTTGAATACCTAAATTAAGATGTTATTGTGTAAAAAATATTTTATTCCATTTCCTTGATGTTCGGATCTACATGAAGTGGACAACTCTTTAGAAATCATGAAGGATCAGGACCAGAGTATAGTCCTTTGATTGGACCCCTTATGAGTGATGACGAAGGAGCGAAATGAACTCCACCGCAAAGGATTGCTCAGTTAATCACTCATGGGTTTCCTCGAATACATCACCCATCCACTCCACCTCTGCCTCCAACTCCACCGCATACACCTTCGCCCACACCTCCACCTCCACCACCACTATCTGCCATGGTGAACACAATGAAGCTACCAATTTTCAAAGGCATAGGGAGTGAGGATACAGAATAGTTCTAGTTTGTTGTAGATGTTGTGTGGACAATGCAGCAGATTACTGATGAGAACATAAATAAGGCTTAGTTGGCTACTACTCTGTAGGATCACGCGCTAACTTGGTATATTATGTTTTGTTCTTATTAATGTCTTGCATTGCTAGAAGATAGTAAGGCAGCGTTGAACAAGGATTTTAGTAAACCTAAGTTTGAATCACAGTCAGTAGTTGGATTTAAGGAAATCATGATGAGGGTTGATGAGATGCCTTGGGAATTAGATCAAAGGTTGAAATTTGTGATTCAAGAGTCTAACATGTAGCTCACAGATGGTCAACATCATGAATGGTTTATAACATCACTTCTACCCCATCTGGGAATTTCCTTGTCACAACAAAAGATAGGAACTCAGGCAGAAGCCCTGGAAATCGTGATGAGATTGCATGCAACACCCATTCAGGATGCGACATTGGGGGTACAACAGATTCACTCCCAGTTACAAAGCCTCTACTTTGAATTGCATAGTTTGAAGAAAGACAAGGAGACTAAACCATAGGTGCACGCAAAAGTTTGTTGTCTAAAGTGTAAGATCCAAGGACACGATAAAGGCCATTGTCTTGTATTCATGAATTATATTACAGGAGGGGGACCAATCCCCCTGAAGCCAGAAGCCTTAACAGGGCTGAGCATGGGGGCTATTCTATGGTGTGCTATTTGTCGGGTTGCTAGAAAACATGCAATGGATAATTGTCATTTGCTTCAAAAGTTTGCTCAGACACCATAACAATTGTTTTGTGACTTTTGTAAATCTGTGGGCCATGTTGAGCAGCATTGTCGCAACTATGAATTGATTATGGAAAGAACGCCTATGTACCGGATGCAAGCAGAGACTCAGCCTCCAGATCAGGGCACCAGAGGAGCATGTGGAGGTTATCAAGGAACAAGACGAAGTTGTAGAGGAGGAGGACCTAATAGAGGTCACATACAGGTTATTTACTATAACTGTCGAATGTCATGGCACTACGCACAGAAGTATCAGAATCAGATACACCTATCATGTCAATACTATAGCCATTTTGGCCACACTATAGAAGAATGCCTGGTGTTAATAGCTAAGATGCAGGAGAAGAAGGCACAACCTCAACAACCTACACAGAACTTACAAATAATGAGAGCTGAGCCCCGCGAGGAAGATCAGAATGTGAATATAGTGCTGAGGAGAGGAATAATGACTGGCGATTATAAGGGAAAACAACCTGAAGAGGTTGGATGGGTCTGCAAGGCTCCAGAAAAGGATGTTGGTTTTGATCTGGAGCATGCTAAGGAAGATTCTATGGAAGCTAAGAAGAGCTTCGATGAGGCCTCCACCTTAGGAAGACAGAACAAAGTGCAAGAAACCAACGTGCCTACTGAGATTGATCCCTCTGTCCTTACCACTTTCTTGGAGACCTGCATGAAACTGCTACGCGATAGCAAAGATTTGAAAGGCCTACATGAGTTAATAATCAAATGTGCCAGCAAAGAGAATGTCCTGGATGGACATTGCGTAGTCAGAAAAATTGGTAAACATAAGGCAAGAACATGGCGCCAAATGAGGCTCACTGTGTAGATAGGAGAATATGAGATGGACCAGGTCATTTTGGATCTAGGGTCTGACGTGAAATTTTTACCTAAATATACATGGGAAAGAATGGGGAGACCTATGCTGTAGTGGTCTTTGATTCAACTTAGAATGGTGAACAAGCAGAAGATCATCCCTGGGATGATTGTATGGAGTAATTGTTGATATCAAAGGTGTGAGCGTGATGGCTGATTTTGAGGTGATAGAAATCGTTGATGATAGTGATCCATACCCTATGCTCCTAAGAATTGACTGGGCTATTAACATGAATGGGGTCATTAATTTGAAGAAGAGGACAATGTTGATTGAGATAAAATCACTTCGGGTTGTAGTGTCATTGGACCCTACAAAAGGGTTGCGCTACACTAAACCAGTCCACGACTATGAAGAAAGTGAAGATGAATTGGATCAGATCTGCAAAATAATAGTGCGAGACCAGGACTGGATCAATCTGATGGTAGATGGATGGATTGCATGGGATCGAGAGGGTTCCTACACCTCTGATTCAAATGAAGAGTTGGAGCATTGGCATAATCATCTACATGAAGTATCTACACTACACTGTAACATGATGACTAAATCACGGCGTTGCATTTCATCAGAGGTAAGGAACTTACCATATTATGATGGTTTAACTAATGTGGATAATTTTTTGGATGCGTTTGAGCGTGAATTCCCCAAGCATCACCACTTCCAAGCATTAGATTTGGCAATGCGCACTACGCCTGCACGAAGGTGGGGTAAACACAAGGATAGATTTGATGGATGGTGGGATTACATAAGGATGATGAGGTTACGGTTTGGGCATCCTAATACTAGAATGAATGAGAAATATGATGGGAGGGATGATCCACATGATCACCTAGCGAAATGGACTAAATCTTATGGAACGGAGCCGTAGTCGGAGTGGGTAAACTTATTCTACCATACTTTGGACACAATCCCCATGAACTGGTATTTGGAAATAGAGCTCTTCCATGGCACCACGGAGCGGGATATATTGAGAGAAAAATTATTGTTGACCTTCAACTTTGAGGATGGCTTCGCGAGCATTGATGAAGCACTGCAAGAAATGAAGGAAATTACCTTCAGAACATTGCAAGAACCTCTGGAATGGGTCTAGCTAGATTGGAGCACCCAGCTATGCCATGCACTGGAATGTTATAATGTGACTGTTGAAGAGGAGGATGATGACCCAAGAAATATTAATATTCCAAAGGTAAAGGGGCATCACGAATTCGAAGGTCCACAAATAGAGAACCCGGACATCACCATGTCGTTGAAGACAAAGCAAGTCAACATTGATACTAAAGCAGAACCAAAGTTTGCAAAAGATTGTATATTATTGGGACAATACCATTGTGGATAAAGTCTTTGAGTTACTCTAAGAATACTAGGATCTTTTTCCTACCAAGTTTTTGGACTTAAAGGGCATAATAGGCGACTTGGGCATTATGAAGATTACTCTGAAGCTAGACACAAAGCCTATTAAGCAGAGGTCATATTATCTTAATCTCCAAAATATAAGGAAAAGGCTCGTCAAGAGTTGGATAAGATGATGGAAGCGGGCATCATAGAACCTGTGGAGGAATCTGATTGGGTAAGCCCGATGGTGGTTCAAGGGAAGAAAAAGAAGGGTGAAATAAGGATTTGCATAGATCCGAGGAATCTTAATGATGCTTGTGTCCATGACCCATTCCCGACATCATTTATAGGTGAAGTATTAGACAATGTTGGAGGGCAGGAGGCCTACTCGTTCACTGATGGATTTTTTGGGTACCATCAAATCAATATCACACTAGAGGATAGGAGCAAAACAACCTTCGAGATAGAATGGGGTTGTTTCCAGTATATTGTGATGTCTTTTGTACTCAAGAATGCACTTGTGATATTCTCTCGCGTAGTTATAGAAATTTTTAAGGAATTCATTCATAAGTTCTTGGAAGTATACTTTGATCACTAGACACTGTTTAGGTTAGTGAAGTGCCATAAAGCAAGTCTACACTTGATGTTGGATACATGTCACAAATATCAGATCGCGCTGAATTTGAAGAAGTGCTTATTTTGTGTTCCCTTTCAGATTTTGCAGGGTCACATGGTATGCAAGCAAGGATTGATGGTGGACCCTACAAAGATTGCGGTGATAGTAAATTTGGAGGCCCCAAGGAGCGTTAAGTAGTTGCGCATGACTCAGGGACATACTAGATATTACAAGAAGTTCATCAAGGCTTATGCCCAGATCACCACACCCATGAAGAAACTACTGAAGAAGGTCGTTACATTCTGTTTAGGTGAATAATGTCAGCATAGTTTAGATGTATTGAAAGAGAAGATGGTCACCGCGCTGATCTTGGTCTTCCGTGATTGGAGGAAGGAATTCCATGTGCATGTCGATGCCTCTTGCATTGCGTTGGGTGCAGTGCTAACATAGGCCGGTGAGGAAGAAATGGGCCATCCTATAGCCCTCGCGAGTAGGAAATTATTGAAGGCTGAGAAGAATTACTCAACGATAGAGTGCGAAGGGTTGGCTATGGTGTACACTCTTCAAAATTTCAGGCACTATCTTTTGGGGGAACATTTCAAAATGTACACAAATCATTCTTCCCTAAAATACCTGGTCAATAGGCCTGTGTTGGTGGGGAAGATTTGCAGATGGCTGCTACTATTCCAGGAATATGAATTTGAGGTAATTGTGAGCCTAGGGAGGTTAAATGTAGGACCTGATCATCTGTCGCGAATCGAAACCGGAGATGAGCCTAATAATTTGGAGGAAGGGTTTCCAAATGTACATCTCTTCATGATGCATGTAGCAGATAATCATTTTGTAGATATTATCCAACTTTTTACTACAGAAATGGCACTAGAAGGGTATACAAGTCAGCAAAAAGGAACTAGTAGTGTGTGTGGTAGACTTCTCAATGATTGTAGGACATCTATATAATATGGGTGTAGATTAGATATTGTGACGATATGTGCTAGATTTTGAGAGAGATATCATCCTTGCCGAAGCTCATGAGGGGGTTGCGGGAGGACATTATGTAGGAAAGGAAACTACGCAAAATATTTTGTGTGCCAGTCTATAGTGGCCAACGCTGCATAAAGATTCCAAGGCATATTGTAGGGCATGTGATGCATGTCAAAGAACTGGCAGACCATCGTGGAGGGAGGAGTTGCCACTGAATCCTCAAGTATATTTGCAGCCATTTGAAAAAAGGGAGATTGATTTCATTAGGATAATTTAGCCCCCAGGGAAGAAATCTGGTGCACACTATATGATCACCACAACAGAATATCTAACCAGATGGGTAGAGGCACAACTGATTAAGGATTGTATAGGGGCTACAACAGTCAATTTTTTGTTTGAGTATGTCTTAACTAGATTTGGCTACCCAAAGGTGTTGATGAGTGATCGAGGAACGCACTTCCTAAATGAGACGATCAATGCGTTAACGAAAGAATTCCAAGTCTACCATCAGAAGAGCACTCTGTATCATCCATGGACAAATGGACCAGTTGAGGCCTTTAATAATATTTTGGAGAACACATTGACAAATATTTGCAATGTGTAGCTAAATGACTGGGATGTCTGCGTACCTACAGTGCTATGGGCTTACAGGACTACTTGTAAAAAGTTGATGGGGCAGACACCTTTTAGATTGGTATATGGTGTAAAAGTTTTAATACCGATGGAATATATTGTGCCTAGTCTACGCATAGCAGCACTGACAAATATGGCAGATCATGAGACCTTGGAGAAATGGCTTGTGCAACTGATGGAGCTCAAAGAGGAAGCCTGTGAGTTTTTTATGGAGAGAATGACTGCCACCAACCTTATCGAAGCCGTGAGTTTAGAAGCTATTGTATCCGACGCTCCAGGGCCAGAAATATCCAGTTTTGAAGCTACTCATACAGTTCCCATGGCGCCGAGGTCACCAAGGCTGAAACAGTTCATGGCAAAAGAAAATAAACTGGAGCACAAGAAAAAAAAAAAATTGGTGCAGGTACGCGCTTCCCTAAGGAAGCATACCATGACACTAGCATAGAAGAAAGGAAAGCAGCCAACAAAAGGTTGTAGATCTGGAGGCGGAAGAAGGCAAGGGAATAGAAGAGATTGACGCCAAAGGAGTAGAACCTATAACAAATTTTCCTAAGTATATCCCTTTGTGAAAGGGAAAGGCGAAGATCACTAAAGACCCAGACTCAGACAAATTCACCATCTCCACACCCTTGCTTCCTGAACAAGTGCCCTTTGAAGGTCCATGGCTCACGCGAGTCCCGCTATTGAAGATGGAGGATTGGGACCTTGCATATCACACTAAGTTCCCTCACTTAGTGACTGAAAAATAAATGAGGAGAGTGTACTATGAAGAAAAAAGTGTTACCGTGCTGAAAGCAGAGGAATGTGTTCGTGGTGTTGAGCAATCAAGATTGCTCAACTTGCTATGAGTGCCACATTACCACCACACCCCCATTAACATAATCTGCATACGTGACTGCTTACATTGGTGCATGACAGGTGTTTATGACTAGGAGGACCTATCCCCATCACTGACATGTTGATTCACAGGATCATGCACCTACCTCATGAAGGTTTGAACCCAACCAAAGAGTTTGGCGGAAAAAGGGGGAAAAGGACCTTGCCAAGATAATGAAGAAAGAGTTTGAACTGGTGAAAACGTTGCATGAGTATTCCATTTTATCCATCTCAGACCCCGTAGTTCAATTGGTCGCGCAAATATTAGCCAGAAAGGTGATGAGGAAATGCTACTCGGATGAATTTCATGGTGCCCGTAGTGTCTTTAGAGGTTCAGTGCATGAAAGGTGTACTATTCAATTACTCTAGGTACCTATGCCAAGAATTCCTCCCAAATTTCTATGAGGCCCAGGATGAAACCAAGTTGTTTCATTATGCTTGGTTGTTTCTCTCCATTGTGTTGGTTTCGTGGGAACTACTGGAGGATAGCCAGTTTCCTCTACTGGAAGAAGGATTACTAGAAGCAGCACACTTTGCATCACTATGGGCTACAAAGGACCCTGCGCAAATCACAAAGACAAAGATGTTTTAGGTCCTGATGGAAGAAAGTCTTTGCATGGCAGTTAACCAACACCCAAGGTTGTCCCCAACCTTGTACACCTAGCTGTCAGCCTACGCAACATTCAAGCCTAACTTCCAATGAGTATACATTCAAGCACGAAATGATCTAGCATAGAAGTGGCATCACTTGCCCTATTTGGTAATAGAGACTAATGTGCAAGAGGTAGTAGCACAATGGCCAGCAGAGTGGCGTGCTCCTTCATTTCTAGCTGGTGGGCCAAGCACGGGTGCTGAGAGTGTTGTTGTGAAGAAGAGGAAGGAGGTAGCTAAGAAAACAGCCCAGAACCTGGCCACACAGAAAAATAAGGATGCTGCAGAGAAGGCTCAGGTTGAGAACGAGTACGCTACCAAGGAAAAAGCAGAGCAGGAGTAACATGAGACCCAGAAAGGTAACAAGTCACCTTCACAAGAAAGTGAAACTGAAGAGCTTACAGGGAAAGGTGGCAGAGCTGAGGAAGGGCAGCACACCCCCTTCATTCTGAAAAGATGAGAATTGGAACAACAAGTTGGATCGAGGAAAAAGGAGGCTTATAAAACACAGGTTGATCTCATGGTGCTCACAAAGAGCGATCTGGATGAAATTGGTGATAAAGTTAGGGATTCCGCAACAGAATTACTTTAGCAGTTGGAACAGTAGTACATACAAACATTGGGAGGAGTCCAGAAGGATATTTGAGAGTTGCAACTCCAAACAACCAAGATCTAAGCAGATGTCAAGAAAGTGAGCGGTGCCACAGGCAGTTCAGCGCAAGGTCAAAGTATAGGTGCGAAGATCATTTCGTGGCCGTTGCAGGATGTGCGAGTCTTCCCCTTGCTTATAGGTTCAATCTGCACCAACACCGAGGAACAATGCACCCTCCTTGATAAAGTCCCAAACATCGGCTTGAACCTTACCGTGATGCAACTAAAGTCATTGCATGCATTATTACAAGGAGTTGTGGAAGAGCTTCACAACTAGGAACAATAAGCACTCAGTGCTGTCAGCAACTCAAGGTTAATAATTAGTAGTTGTTCACTGAGAAGATGTAGGTTCCACAGGAAGAGGAGGCACTCCAGGCACACAGTTCATGACTGGAGTCAGCAGTTGCAGATGCATGCCGAACAATGCTTGAGCTTCATATTCCCGAGGATGCATAGCCAAAAGAAAAAATTCAAAAATTAGTTGTTGGTGTGCACGATGCAAAAGGTGAGGTTAATTGAGTTCAATTTGAACTCAACATGAAGATCACCAAGCTGCAATTAAAGATGTAGCCCACAACGCAGAGCCACGATCAAGGAAGGACTGGCCACTCTGGATGCCACAGTTGTAGACTGCACAATTGGAGTTGGTCGCAAATTTGTAGGAAGATCCAAACCTACAAACACTGAATAAAGAGATCAGGGAGCTATAGAAGTAGTATGATTAAGTTAGGGCAACAACGCACTCAATCACACCAGCACAATGCCTTGCAAAATTGCAGGATGGGAAGCAACTCCTCAAATAGGTAAAAGCATCACAAAAAAAGGAGGTCTTCCTTAAGCCCAAGCTGGAGCCTTGATTAGAGGAGGCTTATCAAGTAACAACCACTATTCAAGATAAGCTAAAGGGGTTGCAGTAGAGGCAGCAGACAATGAGGTTGGCCGCAGAAGGACCAGCTACAGAGAAGTTAGTTGAGGAGGTGAAGCAGACAACCACTCAGAGCACTGCTGAAGTTGGTGTGATTCAAGTGGAGTTGGGGGATCTTTGCAGCAAGATTGTCACACCATCTGAGTGACTAAAGGGTGAGTCACGACCTTTGTGTTGGGGGCTTGTTGGGATGGGGTCCCCTAGGTTATTTTTGGGTTAAAATAACCCAAGTATTGATGTATTTTTGTAAATGATGTAAAGTCTCTATAATTTGTGGATGCAGAGTGCATAGATGGTTAGGAGTCAAAAGGGTTTTAGCCCTTTGTGTATGTAAAGTTTGAGTCAGTTTTGAGATCTACCCATGGTCCACATACCATGGGATTGTATGTAAAAGGCTATAAATAGGTGTGCCTTAGAGAGTCTAATGCATGTCTATGGGTAAGAAAAGATGGAGTATTAGAGTGATAGTGCAAAAACGTGGGTTAGGTTGAAGAGAAAGGCTCTACAACTGAGTGCATAGAGCCTTAGGTAGATTATGTAGTTTAGTGTGTGGACCCATGCAACTAAGTGCGCGGGGTAGTTTTGAGTCTGTAAACCTCAACTGAAGATCAATAAAGAAGATTATTGAATAGTTCCTGTGTATATCTGTTTATTTGTGTTTACTTTTGTTTATAATATGTGATGTGGATGGATAATGTGTTGATGGAATATTGATCTAATGATGCATGATTCACTTGAATAAGTCTTAATAAATGTATGCAATGCATGTTAAGTACTTTCGTGAAGACAAGGATAAAATATGTTACGTTTATTAAATACTTAAAGTATATCTGCGCGAGCTCTAATCTAGGGTTGTTTTCTGGTGCACATAAGCGGATAATTAGATGGTTAAGGGTCTGCAAAGACCAATCATGGACCTTCACAAAGGTCTGAAGGTTATTTTAACGGAGTGGAGTACCGAGCCCTAAGGGCTTATAGATCTACGTGAAGCCAGGTCTAGGGCACTAAAAGACATCACACTAATCTCTGGATGCAGAAACTTAGTTCCAGCATCCCCCCATACTGCTTTGGGTGATACTGCAGCTTGCGTTATATGGGTTATTACCGAAAGGACCAATAGCATAGGGTTTTGTTGGTTGGCGCAACTAACTTTGAACCTAGGTCAGGACGCCCTAAGCCAAAAGTTCCAGACTATTTTTCTATTAGACTAAAGGGACTCTGACTACTGATAGTGGAATGTAAAACTAGTTCTAGTTTAGGAAAAGTAAATGCTTGTCAATTCAGGAAATGAAAGTTGCTAACTTGTAAATGCTATGATATGACATAAATCATCTAGCTATGAAATGACACAAATCGCTTGCAATAAGGAAACTATGCTAACTTTGTACTTGATAATCTAGCTGCCAAAACTACTTAAAAATAGGAATTTATTATATCATTTCAAAATCCAAACTTGTATGCATTTAATTATCTCCTTCACACTTGTATAATAGATAAAAGTCCTGATTGCTAAATTTAGAAATATAAAAGCTAATGATATATGATCTTGCAAGAGGGAAAGGAATGAAAAGGGTTGTCTAGGTGGCACTTCTAGTCATCGATTCTGAGCTGAGGGGTTAACCTACTCCTACACTAGGCTATACTACCATTTCAAGTCAATACATTGTCAAAATAGCTAGCTACAGGTTCTTTCTAGAAACTGTTACATGATCGAAGTACGATAGGATGTCTTTTACTACTATAGGAAATTGGCTGAGAGGTTTTGAAGGACAATAATGGTGAGATGAAGTGTTGGAGAGGTGAATGACAATTTTGTAGGGTGTAGGGGAGGTGACCATCACCCAAGGCCAATCTCAGTACTTCAGGAAGGTTAGATCTACCCAATACATCTTGCTCATGGTGGGTGGAAAACATAGATTCGGAGTATGGGTTAGTATGCTTCGATAGAAGGTGGAGAAGGCCTAAGTGGAGTTGGTTGGAGGTGTCCCTTCCTGCAGATCAACAATCCCATCAATAAAACATGTTTCTCTTTTCATTTACACATTATTTCATCTCAACATGGAAAAGGTGAGTTGAATTTAGAAAGTTTGACCTAACTATTATTAAAGACTAGATCTATTTAATGGACTTCCTTATAGGCTACAACAAACTTAAGAAGCAAACTAACAACTGCAAATTTTCCCAAGGAATCATAAACAACTATCTAGCTAAAAATGAAACTTAACCTAAGCAATGAACAAAAGACAAAATTTGTTTTTTGGTTGTGAGAGTGGGATATCCTAATTATTATCCCATAAGGGAGAGGGTATAGGGGTCACTGTCACAATATTTTCTGATGTATTTTCCTTCACTATACTGCAACACTGATATACTATTTAAGCTAATGAAAGCATGTATAATAAATAACTTTGATCAACTTTCTAAGCTACACATAAAATAGAAATAAACTTTAGCAGTAAATCAACATTCTAAGTTACGAATACAGATACAAAGGAGAGGAACTTTTGCTGCTAGGGTTGGGCCCTAACCTAAGAGCTTCAACCCTTTGAATCAACTTAGTGATCGATCAAAACAGAATTTCTCATTATCCTAAAAATGTCAAATACATCATAACAATAATAGTCAAATGTTCTTCAACATAATGGCCTCTTGGCTACAATAAAACTTCCAATCATGATGAGTCCCTTAGCTTACTTATTTATACAAAACTGGAGCTACCAATAACTCCCTAGAAAATAGGGATACTAGGCTCCCTAACTTGGGAATAAATCTTCCTTAATGGTCACTGGCTTGGCTGCCAGTGAACTCGGCTTTCTTGGCTGCTAGTGACACCGCACTAATGAGATAGAGTGGGAGAATCTTCGAATGATATAAGGAGTTAAGGAGGGAGACCACTTCCTATAATCTCTCTTTCTTATCTACTCCAAGTCCCTGCAATCAAGTCAACACAAAACTACTCCAATTTCCTGCATTTAACACACTGTTGATGGTGCTAGACCTGCCAACATATCAGGGGATCTCCCTGGTAATAAGTCCCAATTAGACCTTAGACCATTTGGTGTAGGAGCCCCAGCAGTGGGTTGTATGGTAATGCCTTGACCGCGGTTTTTCACAGAGGCAATTATGATGTCCCTATTGGTTTCAAGGGTGTGACATGTGCAGTAAGTCAAGGAAGGCACATGAGAGGTTCTAACACATGGGGGGTGAAGTGAGTGCACCCCTTTAAAACCTGTGATAACACAGAGTTAAGAAGGGAACACAAGAGCAAAGATGCATCACAACATGGAAGGAAAGTTAGATATTGATCCAAATGATGGATAAACCAACAATACATTTCAGAAATACTCATACATACATATACAAAAATAGCTACACATTCATGCATAAGCAAACTGATACATATATAATTTAGAGTACTCAAGATAGCTGAAATACAATAAAACATATGCATGAAACATACTAGCTCTCTTATATTAAGAAGTATAAGTTCCAATAATACAATGCATCCATGTCCAACCACTAGTTTTGAGAGCAGAATATTATAGCCACAACCACCTACTCCTCTAAAGAGATATACTAGCTCTACACAGCGGAGAAGCTAAGGCTCATTACATTACTGTCCAAGCTTTCTCTAAGATACACCTTTCGAAAGCTTGGGTGACCAAAAGCCTTTACAATGAGTTATGAGGGAATATTTATAGCAAAGGGTGGGGTGACCCTTGACATTCCCCTTTGAGACCATTCATCTATCCTCATGACTCTTCAACTACTCTATGAATGTTACATTCAACTATTGACACTTGAACTTCCACTTGACAAGACGTTACATTATAATGCACATGTTCCCATGTGAGACAAAATGTCTTGAGCAATCCATGCAAGACATCACTGACACTCAGACCGTTGTGGTGAGACCAACTCTTTGACATCCTTGTGATGGCTAAAGGTGGTGAGCTGATGCCAAGCTTGGTCATCCGTGATCGTGTCTATGCACTCAATGGTGAAATATTGATGAAGCGAACTCTTGCCTTCATTGCATCTGGGTGAACTAATATGGCTCCTCTGTCAAACTCGTCTTATAGCATGTGCATGGTTGTCCTGGGTGCAACTGGATTGAAAACATGTTGATGCATAGTGTCTACACTGCTCTCCAACCATGTGTTGGTGATTGTGCGCATCAACTTGTCTGAATACATGTTCAACTCCAGTCAGACTTGCTTCTTGTCTTCGCCTTCGTGAGTGTGCCAAATGGGAGGGATCACATGCATGCACAAAATGACATGCATGGTGTTGAATTCTCTTGCATACGATCAATAACATTGCTCACCTTTTCTGCTCCGTGCCAGCTGCTGGGATGGATCTATAACTTGTATAGGCATAGTTTCATCTGTTTGTGCATGTTGTGCCCCTTGCTATACTTGTTCCTGCTGCAACTCATTCTCTCATCTATGCAGCTCCTGTTCCTCCTTGATTTGCTTCTTCATCACATGTGGTGGGCTCTAGTATTGCAGCAATGATGCTACAACTCCTGGGAATCCCTTCTTTACTTTTATCAACCTGGTTGTTTGTAACAAACTTGGAAGCAACGGTCCTATCTGCACAAGTACTAGCTCTTGCTGCAGGCTGTCACTTGATCAACTGGCACAAGTCTGCTAGGAGCTTAAGCCAACTTCTATGAGCTCTTAGAAGAATCTTTTAACAGTGATGGATGAAAGCTAACTCAAAGGAGGCTAGTCTACTTGAAAAAAGAAGTTGAAAGCTAAAAAGAAATGCAAACCTTAGTTTTACCGACTAACCCTACTGGTGCAAGAAAAGAGATGAAAATGGATGCCACTGACTCTTGGAAAGGTAAAATGCATGTGACTAAGCTACTTCTGAAGTAAAATCTATAAAAAAACATCTTTTTGTTTTTTTGAGTAATTTTGCAGAATTATTATGCATGTGCTTTAACGATTTTTGACTGTGCAGAGGTTGATTAGTGAAAGGAAATGGAGTAGGCACTTGCAGGATGTTGGGAAGGTGAGAAAAGGGCCTAAGGTGTCCCTAACACCCTTCCAGAGAGTTTCACAGCAATCGGATATTGAAAAAATGCTCACGTGAACTTCTACAGGAAGTCTGTAGGGGTTCTACAGGATGTTTTGTAGGATGTTCTACAGGAAGAGCGGAAAGAGGATTTTAGAGGGTTGATAGTGGAAAAATGGTGGGAAAGTGGAAATGGAGGATGGATGAGGATGTGAAGGGGTCTAGGACCTAGTAAATGAAGCCAAGGGGTGATTAAGGTGGTTGGATTGGTTCAAGGATGGAGGGAGCAATGATGCACAAGAATGTAGAAATTAGGGCAAATTGGGAAAGTGTGGCAAATGAAGTGAAGGAATCTTGGATTAGGGGTTGGATCAGGTTGTATGATGGAGGAAGGGTAGGCAGGGGTGTATTATAGGTGCTCTGCACACTAGTTTCAAAAACTGATCGAGCAAAGACTAGAAAAACTAGAGATCTATCTATTTTGACCTAATCTAACCTAAAAGCCAGAAACATGATGAACATAAGTTTATAGATAGGAAATCATGCAAGATAACTATGGAAACTAAGCAAGAATATATATAAACATCCAAGTAAAACTAGTATCAAATTTTCCAACTAAAAGTCTAACACTAGCAATTGCATGGAAAGGCAAAAACAATTTTTTTTGTGGCAACAGGTATACCTTGGTCTCAGCTCATGGTCCCGAGGAGGGAGAGATGAGATCAAGGATTGCTTGATGGCCTTTTTGTAGATATTTTATGTTACCAAACTATCAAATCAACCTGAAGCATGAAAATCTATCGTAATCATCAAAAGCAACCTAAGTAACAAAGCGAGATTTTAACCTAGATAACAGAAATTATTCTATGAATGCAAAGAAAAACACATAAAAGTACACAAAGGAGGTACTGGCACTTGGGTTTGGCCCAACCCCAAGAGCTACAGCCTCATAGAAAAATTAGAGCTGGTGCAATGCTGGATTCATCTTCATTGATAAAAAAATAATAGTTACATCCCAAAAGTTGTCTACAATAAGAAGCTCGAAAATGTGTTGATATAGAGATGCACTAAAGTGCGAAAATAGACTAACAAAATGACTAACCTACTGACTAAAATATAACTAAAATATAACCAACAAAACTGAGGCCCTAAGCCTTCTTATTTATACAAATGGAGACCTCCAACAGTCCTCCTAAAATCAAGGAACTCGGCTTCTTGGAATTGAAGATAACAACAGTCCTACTTGACTTGCTTGGTTGCCCTTTGGCTTTGTGCTCTAAATTTTTAATGGATAATTCGAGGTAAGGGCTAATAAATGAAGGGGACACCTTCCTATGAATCCTCTCCCTTGTTATTCCATGAATTTGGCTACCAATTGCTCATTAAACCATTGATTTTGTCTCAAAATTGACCAAAAACCTGCATGAAGCACACATTAGACTTTCTGGCATAGTGACTAACCCAACTCACTCTATTAGCATAGATATAATAAAAAACATGCAATAAAATAATGATAATGGTGGATTAATTCAAACTAGGAGGCTGAATGAGTCCATATAATTACCCATTTTTGGGGCTCATCATCACCCCCCTACTAAAGGTGTTGCTCATCCTCTAAGAAACTAATCTATCTTTTCATTCTTGATGGCTCTGGTGGCCTCCTTATCATCCCAAGCTTATGATGTGGTCTACTCATGTCTGCCATAAATTTTTGCCTTCTTGTCCATGTCCTTCCACTGCTCCTCCTATTCTTCTTGTTTTAATTCTTGTGATTTTCCTGGCCTTGAAATACATGGAGGCCTGCCTTTTTCTTTTGCCTTTTTGTTTTGTAGGTATGATTAATGTAGCAAGCACAATTGCTGCTTCCCTTGCCAACATTTCGGGGGATTTTTGTTTCTATTGTTATTTTCCTTCACTTCCTGTAGAAATCTTTATGCCCCCTATTTCTGCTTTTGTCACTGATATCTCAGGGTGTGTCTATTCTTTCTCTTGTTGGGTTCCTGCCTTGGCTGTGGCAGCCTTCTTTTGGGCTTTCTTGGCCCTTTTCTTTCCAATCTTTGTCCTTTTTCCCTTCTCTGCTTTTATTGTTTTCTCCTTTTCTGTCTTAGGCTCAACAGTCTTGTAAAATTCCTCTTTTCCTTCTGTTTTTCCTTTGTTTTTCCCTTTGCTTGAATGTCTTGTGCTCCCTCATCAATGTTCTTCTCAATTTCTTCAGTTTGCAACCCCTCATCACTGTTGGATGGGCTGATATTCTCAGCCAGAGTTCTGATGTTATCATCCCTGGACATATTTCTAAAGATTTCCCAAGCTATGGGGATAGTATAAGTGTGTAAAGCATCTTCCACCAATAGTTTGATGAGTCCATGGTGGACCAACTGATCTGGGACTCCTGCATTTAGCTTTATACCACAATCAATTAAAGACTGAAGGAGGAAATATGGAATTCTCAGTTTCTTATCTGGAGGCAAGTCCATCCCATACCTCAATTCATGTAGCAACCATAAATGATGCTAAACCTCCCTTCACATGTGATATACTTCATTATTTGATAACGGACTTCTCTCTAGAGAGGAGGCAAGCTTGTCCTTCTGACCCCATTTTTGTCTTCTACAAGATGCTCCTTAGGCAAAAAAAATGTTTTCTTAGCCACTTGTCCCAATGACTTCTCCTCTTTGCTCCAAGGGAGCCCCAATGGTAAACCAGTAATCCTGCTAATGAAATCAAGGGTAAGTTCTAGGGTCAAGCCCCTAAAACTAACTATGGCATGTGTCTTCAAATGTGGTCTCAGGGACACCAAAAACTCTTTAGTCACCTCTTCATCATAACCCTAAATTTTGTCAAAGAAGGATATCCAATTTGTCCTAGTGAAAAGGTCCACCACCTCAGGGTTCTCATACAGTTTGCTAGAGTTTAAGGGTTCTTTCCTCATGAATCCTCCTAGCATGGTGTTGAGTTTGTGTTTTCACTAGTAAAGAAAATGCTCAGGTGGGAAAAAACAGTCAATCTTTAAAATAGAGGAGAGCCGAATTCAATTTCTTCTGAACCCAAGAAGGAATTTTTCATGTGCTCCTTACAACATCAAATGGCAATAATTCCCCTGTTTGAAAATTGCTATCACCCAGAATTTGACTGTCTGTTTATGAAAAGAATTTTTTTTACAAATTAGAGCATAAGGACATAGGGTCTTTTCTCAGCATATAGATAGATATGTAAATTCAAATTTTTTCCACACACAAGCTAGCCTCTACTGCTGCATGTATCTTCCTTATAGGAGAATTTTAAAAAATAATGAGGAGATTTTGGATATAGAGAAAGAAAAAGAAACTGTGAAGACTCAGGGAAATATGCAGGAATCCTTTCATTTTTTTCAATGTGTAGGTAGACTTTCACTCTCTTTTCTCATTCTAATGCCATATTTTATTCACCACCTTACTCAAACAAATCATGCACAAAGAAATTTTCCCAAGCCTACCTCGTTTTAAGCTTGAATTTCGACGAAAATCCTGGGTTTTCTTTCTGCGGAGCTGTTCTCTACCTTTCCTGTAGAAACCTTCCTGTAGACATTGTTCCTGCTCCTGTAGAACTGTTACAACTTCCTATAGAATGCTGATAAGTAGGAGGGCTTTGAGAAACGGCAGAGAAAAACTAGTTCGCTACTATGGAGGTGGTTAAAGCTTGTTGCAGCTATGGGGACGATGATAAAATGGAAACAACGGTGGTGAGAGTATTTCAAAGATGAGTTTGATTGGCTATTTATGGAGACTTCCGTTGATGGAGGGTGAGCTGGCCAAGTGCACATTGGCCCCATGTAGACCGTTGGTCCCCACTCCAGTGTTATTATGAACAGTATGTTCTCTACTTGTTAATCACTTAACATCAGTTGCACTAGAGTTTAAAACACCTGCCACTACCTATTTTTTAAATTTCCCATGAGCTAACTATATACATGTGCTGCATGACTTCCGGCTGAGCACTGTAGAACTGGGCAAGGCATTGTCTGAACTAGATGAGGTTGGCTAGTTACCTGGCCACTGATCTCATTTAATCACAACCATCTCAATGTCCATGTAGTTCTTAAATTACATTCATGCAACATAGGAATGGGTTTAGTCACTTACCTGGAAGTCGAATGCATTTGCTGTGAGGTGCTTTGGCCTTTCCTTCTACTGCATGTTTTTGTTTTTGTGGATGCATGCTTGTCTGGTTGCTGATATGTGGCTATTTTTCTTGTGTAGATATCCTCTGGTTGGATCTAAGCTACAGGAGTCTGGTCCAACCTTCAGATTTGCACCCTCATGTTGCTGATGTTGGATGTTTGTAAGATAACGACTTGTTTTCTCCATAGCTCCCAAACGATAGAATGGATTGACCTAAAAATTTCTAAGCATGTTTCTATCATCATTATGCACCTCCCATAGCAAAATTGTGGTTAATGGATGCACAAATTTAGAGAAAAACTGAAAATGAATGAAGGTGACAGAGGTCAATTTCTCAAAAACCGTGCACTGGAATTGGCTGAAATTGCTTGGGCAAGTTACTATCACCCTTATGCATATCCCCATGAAATAGGTTTTGAAATGGATGCATGTATATGGAGAAAATGCAAAAATGACTGAAGGTGATGGAGGTTGATTTCTTGGAAACCGTACACTGGAATTGGCTGAAATTGCTTGAGCATGTTGCCATCATCGCTATACAACTCTCCATGTAACAATTTTTTAAATGGATGCATGATTTTCAAGTTAGGGAAAAAACAAATTTCTTCTCTATGTATTTTTGTATCAGAGCATTTTGTAATTTTTTTGGACAATAAGAAAAATGAGCTTGGGGTGTGATGCAGGCATGGAAATGATGGAAGAGGGGTTTGAAGACTGTAGGAGGATTTATGAATCCTTCATGAAGCTTCCCTATTCCTCAAACTGCTTTCGAAGTCCATTTCTATGTCTCTGTAATTTCTACAGTATCTTCCTATAGAAAACACAGTTTTCAGAAAAGAAGCACAATGAGGTGGAAAGAATGTCAAAAAAGATGGAGAAGCATGAGGGATGGTAGGATAGGTGCTATTATTGATTTTAGAGCTATATTGGCACTTGCTGCTGCTTCTTAAAGTTCTGCAAACCTGCAATACAACTAGAAATTCATTTTTTTTCTTTTTTTTTTTTAAACAACTAGGGCGCCTCAAGGAAGTTTCCACCCTAATTGCCTGCCCTGGGTGCCTCCAAGGGAATTTTCACCCAGGGATCTTATTCCCTTTTTCTTTTCTCTTATTTCTAACCCATTGACCACCTCATGGAGGTTTTCAATCAATGAGTCAATCTGAGGCACCTCCGAGGATGTTTTCACCTTAGATTTTTATTTTCCTCTAATTTTCATTTTTTTTTTTTCTCTACCCTACCCTACTTGAAAAAAAAAATCATTTTCAAGTATAAGAATACTTCAAATGGAGCCATGTGCACATCAAGATGATAGAAAAAATGATGCAGAGGCTTGAAATGCATGCTTTGACAGGTATCCAGATTTTAGAGACCAAATGATTTGACATTGAAGGGATCAAGCATAGCTGAGGAAGAGAGTACTACTGCAACTTAGTGACCGTCTAGAACGATATCTCAATATAGCTCTGATATCCTTGGTCCTTTTGCTGATCTGGATCATTCTTCATGTCCCCTTCTACCATGACCTTCTCATCTTCCTCTTTTTGCTGATTTTTCTCCTAAATACATGGAGGATTTGATGGTAACCATGAGGGAGTTCTCTCGATCTCTAATTTTGTTGTCTTATCTTTATCAAGTGCAACCCATGGTTCTTTGATCTTCTCTTTTGCATCTTCGTCTGCTAGATGAGGTCCTTCAATGATATCAATATAATCTCTGTTTTGCAATACTCTTCCTGAACTATGGTGAATATCATTGAGCTCAAGAGGAGTTGTTTGGACATGTTGTGCCTCAACATTGTAATTGGGTTGAGCTACTCCAATGTGCTGGTTTGGAAATGGTGGTACGGGTAGTTGAGTGGGGGTGTATATTTGAGATGGATTTGGATGGGGTTGTGGTTGGGCAAGTGGTTTCCCAATATATACTTGCTAAGCCTGCATGTTATTTGGGTTCGAGTTCAGTTGAGCAGGCATTTAGGGCTGCCTTGGTGGAGCAGGAGGCAATGGTTATAGTTGAGCAGGTGGTGGAGGCAAAGGAGCAAGAGGAGAGTTGTATTAGGGCCTCCACCCCTGATGAGGTGCATTCCACTGAGGTTGTGACTGAGCGTAGTGGTGAAATGGATGAGCAGCTGGTTGGGCATAATATGGAGATGTGAAGGACCAAGGAGGAGGTGTTGACCTAGAAGGATGAGCAGAGGAACCCCAAGAAGGCATGGAAGTGGCTTGATAGGGGTTGTAATAGGTCTGGGATGTCCCTTGTATTCCCTGCTTGTAAGGTATGGGTCCATGTGGCCTCCTTTGGTTCATATAATAGAGTGGTTCAGTGGCTCCTTTTGCCCTCTAATATGCAGCTTTGATTCCGGATAAGGAAGGGCACTAGTTCGTAGAATGGTCTTTTTCACAGACAAAACACACTTCTATAGAGTGCAATGCACATTTGTTCCTAGGATGCTTCTAGTGCACCAGGGACAAAAGATGGCCAAAGCCCTCTCGGCTTCCTCTTGGTTCCTTTGGATCTGTAAGGTATCCAATTGCATGGCAAGAAACAACCTCATATCGCTCTTGAAATCTTCCAGCATATTTTCACATTCACCTCTAAGGACTGAGTTGGAAGAAAAGGTACTGCTCCCAATATTTCTGTTTTTAGCCATTTGGTCCAGAGGAATGTTTTCTTCTTCTCCTCCTCTAGAGGTTCTTCAAATATGTCTTGCTGTCCACCTAAGGGTTCTTCTTAATCACGGCCATCAAAGAAGAGAGAAGGTTGGCTGTGTGAAGCAGTGGGGGTGTTGTGTAAACATTTTTCTGAATTATCTCTACTCCTACAAGGCATGAAAGGAAATATTTTTGGTTGATTTTTGTTCCTTTTTTTCTGCTTGTACCTACAAAAACTAAAATATATTGAACTGCAACTAAATAAAATCTATCTTGCTGAAATGAAAATGCATAATTGAAATGAAAGCAAGAAATGACTAATCTATGCTGCTGAAATGAAATTGCAGAAATGAAAGGCTAATCTACGCTTGCAGAATTGAAATTGTAGAATTGAAATGCTAATCTACGCTTGCAGAATTGAAATTGTGGAATTGAAATGCTAATCTACACTTGCAGAATTGAAATGCTAACCTACACTTGCAGAATTGAAATGCTAATCTATGCTTGCAGAATTGAAATGCTAGTCTAGGAAAGTAGGAAATGTCTAATCTACTTTTGCATAAATGAAATTGCAGAATGGAAATGAAACAACTACTCTACTCTTGCTGAAATAAACTACTTACCAGAAGGTTGCAGTAGAAAATAGAAGAAAAGCAGCAATAAAAAATACTCTGATGCTTCCCCGGTAACGACGCCAAAAAGATGGTGGGCTCCAGTATTGCAGCAATGATGCTGCAACTCCTAGGACTCCCTTCTTTACTTTTATCAACCCGGTTGTTCGTAACAAACTTGGAAGCGACGGTGCTATATGCACAAGTACTAGCTCTTGCCGCAGACTGTCACTTGATCTGCTGGCACAATTCCGCTAGGAGCTTAAGCTAACTTCTATGAGGTCTTAGAAGAAGCTTTTAATAGTGATGGACAAAAGCTAACTCAAAGGAGGCTAGTCTACTTGCAGAAAGAAGCTGAAAACTGAAAAGAAATGCAAACCCTAGCAAACCCTAGTTTTATTGACTAACCCTACTGGTGTAAGAAAAGAGATGAAAGCAATGGAAATGGATTCTATTAACTCTTGGAAAGGTAAAATGCATGTGAATAAGCTACTTCTGAAGTAAAATCTGGAAAAAGCATCTTTTTGTTTTTTTGAGTAATTTTGCAGAATTATTATGCATGTGCTTTAACGATTTTTGACTGTGCATAGGTTGATTGGTGAAAGGAAATGGAACAGTCACTTGCAGGAGGTTGGGAAGGTGAGAAGAGGGCCTAAGGGGTCCCTAACACCCTTCCAAAAAATTTCACATTAATCATATCTTGAAAAACTACTCACGTGAACTTCTACAGGAAGTCTGTGGGGGTTCTACAGGATGTTCTACAGGAAGAGCCGAAAGAGGATTTTAGAGGATTGATGGTGGAAAAACGTTGGGAAAGTGGAAATGGAGGATGGATGAGGATGTGAAGGGGTCTAGGATCTAGTAAATAAAGCCAAGGGGTGATTAAGGTGGTTGGATTGGTTCAAGGATAGAGGGAGCAATGCTGCACAAGAATGTAGAAATGATGGCAAATTGGGAAAGTGTGGAAAATGAAGTGAAGGAATCTTGGATTAGGGGTTGGAGTAGGTTGTATGATGGAGGAAGGGTAGGCAGGGGTGTATTACAGGTGCTCTGCACACTAGTTTCAAAAACTAATTGAAAAAAGACTAGAAAAACCAGAGATCTATCTATTTTGACCTAATCTAACCTAAAAACCAGAAACATGATGAACAGAAGTTTATAGATAGGAAATCATGCAAGATAACTATGGAAACTAAGTAAGAGCAGATCTAAACATGTAAGCACAACTGGTGTCAACTTTTCCAACTAAAAATCTAACACTAGCAATTGCATGGAAAGGCAAACACAGTGTTTTTATGGCAGCAAGTATACCTTAGTCTCAATTCATGGTCCCGAGGAGGGAGAGATGAGATCAAAGATTGCTTGATAGAGTTTTTGTAGATATTTTCTGTTATCAAATTGTCATATCAACCTAAAACATGAAAAGCTATCTTAATCATCAAAAGCAACCTAAGTAACAAAGCGAGATTTTAACCTAGATAACAAACATTATTCTATGAATGCAAAGAAAAACACATAAAAGTACAAAAACGAGGTACTGGCACTTGGGTTGGGCCCAACCCCAAGAACTACAGCCTCTTAAGAAATATTAGAGGTGGTGCAAGGCTGGATTCATCTTCATTGATCAAAAAATAATAGTTACATCCCATAAGCTTCTACAAGAAGAAGCTCGAAAATGTGTTGATACAGAGCTGCACTAAAGTGCGAAAATAGACTAACAAAATGACTAGCCTACTGACTAAAATATAACTAAAATCTAACCAACAAAACTGAGGCCCTAAGCCTTCTTATTTATACAAATGGGGACCTCCAACAATCCTCCGAAAATCAAGGAACTTAGCTTCCTGGAACTGAAGATAACAACGGTCCTACTTGACTTGCTTGGCTGCCCTTTGGCTTTGTGCTCCAAATTTTTGATCGAGAATTCGAGGTAAGGGCTTATAAATGAAGGGGACACCTTCCTACAAATCCTCTCCCTTGTTCTTTCACAAATTTTGCTACCAAGTGCTCATTAAACCTTTGATTTTGTCTCAAAATTGACCAAAAATCTGCATAAAGCACACATTAGACTTTTTGGCATAGTGACTAACCCAACTCACTCTATTAGCATAAATATAAGAAAAAAAATGCAATAAAATAATGAGAATGGTGGATTAAAGTCAAATTAGGAGGCTGAATGAGCCCATATAATTACCCATTTATGGGGCTCATCAACATGCAGCTCCTTCTCTGTTCCATTCTCTGCCTTCGCGCAAGCTTCATGTCGTGCCATCACCTCATAACCTAAGTCTCCAAATTTTCTTTCATCACATGTAGATCTACTTGAGCTTGCAACTTTATTCCTCCTCTGTGTTCTCAACAACCTTCATCTTGCATTCATTGCATACAGGTGTGATGCCTTCTACTGTTGCTAATGGTGTTGCTTGTTGTAATTTTGTTGCCATATTATCTTGATGTCCTTGTCTGTGAACAACATGATGTCTTCATACGTAGGCGAGCTCATAGACGCTTGCTTGGCTACAAACATCATTGGGCTCTCAATTGTGTCCTTTTACTCTGCTCTCCTAAAGACCATTGTACTTATGCTACTAAGAGACAGACAAACACCTATGATTCCTGGAGACATAACAACACTCATGGAAAGCAATTTGTTAGTTGAAAACCAAAACAAACGTGAGGACTAACTTGCAACATACCTATGTGATTGATCATGGAGGTTGCACAATTTTAGCGGGGAGGTCAAGGGACTCATTGCGAAAACTGCACAAGGAATAGTTTGAGTTTTCAGGAAGTTGACTAACTGCTAGAACTGCACAATGCACAGTCCATCCTAGCTTGCTAAGGACTAAAACTGTGCAATGTAATTTCACTCAGCAGTGACATGAAACCAGAAAACTACATTGCGCATTTTCTAGGGCCAACAGGACACTCCCTCCAAGAATTACGCAATGAAAGTTTGGAGGTTAGTGTTAGGCCAGGCTTGCACAATTTCTGGAGGGAAGGCAGAGCCTTCACTTGCGGAAATGCGCAGTGCTAGCCGGGCAAGGCATGGTCCATGCCAAGGTAGCCCAAACCGGCCGATGGGTGACTGAAAAAATGAGAAGTCTAGATGCATGGTGAGATGAGTGCAAACAAGAGTGAATGATTATTCATGTAGACAACAAGTGCAAGATTTAGAAAAAGGGAAAGTATGCATTTGTGTGAAGCGAGTCTCCGTAACATCGACCATATGTGTGAAAACAATGTCATGCATGCAACAATAGTGAGATGTGAACAAAAACTGAAACAGTGCTTCTAAGATATAACATACATTAAAATGACAGCAAGCGCTCACTAAAATCAAGCAGAAAGCACTCACACAGGTGAAACACAAAAAGCGACAGAAATGTAGCATGAGACGTGAAAAGCGGGTTTACCCCAAAACAGTTGAGTTGAATGTGCCGATGACTCCTAGATGTAGTGTGGGATGCCAGAGCTATAAGGTTGATGTGAGGAATGACCTCTACAACATCCAGTTGATGAGTTTCGATAAAATCAAGGTTGTGACACACATACTACAAATCTAGGAAAAGCGACACTTGGTGGGAGGTTTTTGAAATGATCCTTGAATGGAACCTCCAGCTACTAAAAATAAATCCCTAAATCAAGGGATGCCTTTTCATGCTGCCTTAGGAGAAGCAATCTTGGCTTGAGGGGGCCTGACCCAGGTTCAGCATTAAGCAGCCAAGCAAATCCCTACACTACTCACCCTTTCGACATCAATCTGCGAAGCGCGGATTGAAGTCTCACTCGAAGCAGTATGGGGGGATGTAGGAACCAATTTTCTGCACCCTGAGATAGTCGTGATGTCAATTTTATAGCCTTACTCCTATCTTCGTGTAGATCGATAAGCCTTTAGGGCTTATCAATGTAATTCTTCTTCCGTCTTTCAGAACCTCCATGAAAGTACCCAATTGCCCTTCGTGCAACCCTAGATGATGATTTAGGCACTTACGCACCTCTATAACTAGGTTATTGACTTGGTTCCTAGATTTTCTTAGGTATTAGCCAATTTTACCATAAAATTAAGATTATCCTCGCGTAAATGTATATTATTACTTGCATTTATGCAATAGATGGAAACATATATTTTCGTGCATCAACTTAACATTATATATGAAACTTAGCATTCAACATAGCATAATCACAACATTTATAACAACAATAAAATAATGCTAAATAGATGGAAAGTACATAGTGAGTTCAGTACACTTATCTTTATTGATGATTCAGATTTTCAATACAGACTCTAACTGACCTGCGCACACAACTGCAGGGGTCCACACACTCAGCTGCAGACTTCTACCCTAGGCCTTTGCGCACTTAGCTGCAAAGCCTCTTCCTCTGCTAAGACTCTCTCTCTTAGCTCTCACAACCCTATGACATCAGTGACTCATGCCTAGTGAACTGCCTTAGACTCTCTAAGACTCTCCTTTTTATACAATCCCATGGTCCGCAGACCAAAGAAAAATCTCCAAAACTGACACAACCTATCTAGACTAAAGGCGGAAAACACTTTTTGACTTTAGATATCTTCACACTTCATGACCACAAAATACAGAGTCTTTATATTCCTTATACAAAATTCAGGCCTTCTGCCACAAAATTTGGGTTTGTAACCCCAAAATTTACCCCTAGGGGACCTGCTCCCATCAAGCCCCCAACACAAACATGGTGACTCGCCCTCGAGTCACTTGGCTGGCATGGAGACCTTGTCGCAAAGACCTCCCAGCTTAACTTGGTCAACTACTACCTCAGTGGCACACTGCGTTACCGCCTACTTCATCTCTTCCACCAACTACTCTGTCGCTGGCCCTGCGCTATGAGCCTATAGCTTCTGTTGAGTCTCCTGTAGACTAGCCAACTTGCCTTCAATGGTGGTCAAGATTGTGTAGGCATCGTGCAATCAAGGTGAGCCTTCAGTACAACTTCCTTGTGCTAAGCTACGTCTACCTATTCTTTCAATGCCTTGGCCTCCTGTAGCTTTGCTAGTCTCTGCGTGATGGTGACAGTGTGTGCTGTCACTTTAACCTCATCATAGTGTTGTTGTAGTTCCCATGCTTCTGTCTCCAACCTCTACACATTGGTGTCTTCTTGCAAACTAGTGAGTAGCTCGAGCGACTTCTCAAAAAGTGTCATGCAGTCCGCCACTACACTTGCTACTGCTATGATTACATTTGTCACAGTAGTCGCACACTGCTTCCTGAATTTTGGAGGAGTTGAAGGCTAAGCCTTTAACTATAAGTCTTCAACTTTGAGGTTCAACTCCATCTGAACCTTTGCTAACTCTGTGAATGCGTTGCACACTCTTGTAGCAAGTTTCTGAACCCACACATCTACTAGCTTAGCCTTTGAAATGGTAAGCTCTGGGAAGGTTCAGCACGTTGCATCCATAACCTTGATTATTCATTGATTGTTATCTGTCAGGTTTGTCACAAGCTGAATAGCGAAGTCTCTTTGCACAGCCAACTGATCATTGTTGACCGTTTTCTCATTGATCACTTATAAAGCGCGCTATTTGCAGGCCTGAAGTTCTGCAATTAATCTGTCCTACAGAAGATGAAGCGCCTCACTAGGAGGCATGGCCAAGTTAAGTCCCACTCCCTTGAGGGCACTGACAGCAAGCCTATCAACTTAAGTTGCCATTATCAATGCTCTGTCTGGAAACACTATGGCTCAGGGATCCCTTGCGCGCAACATCCTTATAGCTTCTGAGGTGCCAAAGGCCAAACTCGTGGACGTCGCGTTGGTCTGAGTCTATGACGCATGGAGCTATAGCTCACGTAGAACCATTTGAATAGCCCCCAACGCCTGTTGTTGATTCTGCTCGAACAATTGCAACAGTTCTGTGGTGGCATCCCATACTGCATCCCCTATATCATTAGATCCCTCTCTTTCAGGGTGATCAAATCTAGAGACATCTTGCTAGCCTTGGACTTCTTCCACAACCCTACCTTTTCTTGTCCTTTGGTGCACTTGATGCGGAATGGAGTCATCTCCAGGTCTACTCCTCCCTGTTTCATCTGTTCCTCCTCTTCTTCCTCTATCTCTAGTGAAGGTGACTTCTAACCTTCATCAGAACCATGCACCTCTTCTTCAACCTGCCCACCCGACTAATGTGCGGTAGTGCGCTCTACCTTAGCATTGTCATCAGCCTCCTTTTTCGTCTTCATATCCAACTGTTCCATCTTTAGATTGGCCTCGTCCTTCTTGTGTTGTGTGGCGGACTTGCTCGATCCCGCAGCTAAGTCCAAGGCAGTGCGCCACTCTGTCGGCCAACTGTCAAGGACCGTGTCGATCATGTCATTTGTTTCCAAATAGGGCAAGTCATTCCACTTCTGCTTAGGGTCCTTTCATGCCTGTATTCAGAAGTGGTGGAAGTCAGCCTTGAATTCCATGTACTCTTGCAATCTGTCAAAATTAGTAGGTGATAACCATAACTTGCGATTGATGGCCATATGCACGTTCATCTCCATTAAGGTCCAAAAGATCTTCTTGCCTTTTATCTTGTGAGGATCCTTAGTCATGCATAGTGAATCATACTTCGTTGCCTCTGGTAGGTTCGGCGCGACCATAGGAAACTGACCATCTTCAGATAGCTCCCATGCTACCAGCACTATGGACAGTAAGAGCCATGCATAGTGAAATGTCTTGCTGAGATCTTGCACCTCACAAAAGTTCACAAGGAACTCACCGTAGAGGTAGCACACCCAATTAAATTGAACTCCCTCTGCACATTGGGCCACCAAAGCTACGGTTGGTGTCGACACTTCGTCTGCGAGACACTTCTGCATGACCTTCCCTGCTAAGAGTTACTTTTCCACTTTGACTGCAAGGTCACAAATGCTCAAAATGGCGTAACTGTGCAGCTTCTTTACCAACTTAAACTTTTCCTTCATGGCCTTCGCGAGGGCATGCTCGCTAGCCTTCTTGCCAAATTCCATTGTCGTATTTTCCCCTGTGTACGGTAGCTGCGTGATCCTATGGAACAACATATCAGTGATGGGTATTGGCTCCTCCTGCCACAAACACCCATCATGTACCAAGCACATCAGCTACTTGATTACCACCATTGGGATGGGTGCATGGTTGTGATGCAACACCCATAGAAGGTTGAATAGTCCTACCTTATCCATGCCTCTCAGTCACTTCCATGGCTCCAATGTGGTTACTCCAGTGGTTTTGTGGAACACGCGGTGCATGAGTTGGTCTATTTCTAGATGAGGAAACTGCTCTGTGTCTGTTAAATCCCAGTCTTCTAATTTCAAAAGGGGAACATGCCCCAAGCGCAGTCCTTCGAACACAATTTGGTCCAATGAGAGGGGTGTGTGTAGGGTGACCTTACTTTCATCAATGTCTCTGGGCACCTTGGTCTTGCCCCTATGGAGAGGAACATACTCAGGCAGCTTAGTGATGGGGTCAAACCCCACAATTTCAACATTCTTTATTTCCACCATAACATCCTCATCATCCATTAGGATATCCTCAATCTCTTCTTCTTCCGGCTCTAGGTTAATAGTCTTGCACTTTTCCTATGTGGTAGGCTTATCCTTCTGTGGCTGTTTTCTAGGGGATGTGCACACCAGTTGCGGTGTCACAGCCTGCTTGCCCTTCTTGTTCTTGGGACCCTCCTTGGTCAGGGTAGGCCTTGGTCTAGGTGACCGTGGCAACTTTGGTACTTCAACTGGGATCTCTATAGGCACAACCTCCAAGATAGCTCCTTATGCTGCCATAGCAACCTCTGGAACAACTCCCTTGGTTATAATTGCTTCAACGTCCATGGATGATGTTCTTAGAATAATATCACAGATGATTTTGTGGACAGTTTCTGGAAATCGATCGAACACTCGGCAATCACGTAGCTCTTTGAAAAACGCGTGGTTCATGCACAACACAAATCACAACTCACAATTTCTCAATATGCAAAGTGTTTTCCACTGGGCAACCATACATAATTTATAGGCCATTTTGAATTCAAATTTGATTGTTGCCCCCAAAATCGGTTCATTAATGTTAGATTGGCAACAGATTTTCAAATATCTTGCCCATAAATTCCACCTTAAATTCTGCCCCTTGGCTCCATTTGGTCGTTTTTTCATCATCAAATCATGAGCAGTGACTTTAATAGTCACTTTCCGGATGCTCTGCGTGGTTGCTCCCCTAGTAATGCAACTCTCTTTGTGTTGTTGTGGACTATGTGACATTCCCTTATTCCACACAATTCTCTCCTGTCACAGCTCTCCAACTCAAGCAGTGTAGTTTATAGTCCCGCGCCTCCTTTCAGATGCCTAGAGTGCTAAGACTATGCCTTCCCTCATATAGTCATCTAGCTGGATCACCGATGTATGGATTCAATCGGCTAACATTCACCTTCCCTGGGAAGGGTTCTCCATTCAAATTAACCAGCTGAACTTCTCCACCATCAGTAATCTCCTTGATGACATATGGCCCTAGCTAGTGCATTCAAAATTTCTCTGGAAATTTATCGAATTTACTGTCATATAATAAGACTAGATCATTTACCTTGAAGGTGCACAGTTTGATGTGTCGATCATGCCATGCCTTTTCGTGCTCCTTTTGAACTTCTTGATGAAATCTAGCTAGAAATCAGTCCTCCTCAAGCTCTACTAGCTGCACGAGTGTTATATACCTAGGGGGGGTAATATGGGGTACCGAGGGAGGTACCCAAGATAATAATGTAGTAATGGGATGGACCATAGTAATAAATAAGGTGGTTAACCCATGTCATGTAAGGGACCACAAGTAGTTAATAATAATGTAAGAGGCCCATGGTATTAGTTGATGGTATGAGGAAACCATGGTAATGATACATGGTATTGTATGTATGAGGCCTATATAGAGGCTAGAGACTCCACATGGAGGGGACATGAAGAGAAGTATTCTTGTATGAACAGGCATATGGCTTGTGGAGTGTTCTCTTTCCTTAAGGAGTGAATGTATGGTGTTGCCCTACCATAAGGGCTGATAATAAAGAAGCATTTCTATCTATTTTGATCTTGTTATTTATTGGGTTATTTCTATTATCTCATATTTCTGGGTTAGATATACAACAAATGGTATCAGAGCACTTTCTTGGGCACAAAAGTGGAATTTTTTTTTTATACTTTTTGCAGGATTTCAAGGGCAGCGAGTTTGCAGATCAGATCTGTACGTTTTGGTTCAAGATCTAAAAAATTTGATTGCATATCTGTATTTCTTGTGAAAAAATAGCCGATTTCAAAAAAAAAATCGGTCGAATCGGAGTCTGAATGAAGGAGATATCGCTAATCTAAAAATCAGTGGGGTTGCAGCTAATTTTTTCGGGAAGCGCGTTTGCGGCGCAGATCTAGACGTCCTAGTGCAAGATCTACAAGATATAATTGCAGATCTGGAATCTTTGTGAAAAAACACCTAAATTCAAAAAAAAAAATCAGTCGAATCGGAGTCCGGATGAGGGAGATATCGCTGATTTAAAATCAGCACTTTTTTCAGAAATTTTGGGTGACGGCGGGAGAGTAGCAGTGCAGATCTGGAATTCTAGTGCCTGGATCAGGATTTCTATCACATGGGCAGATGCAGAATGGTTGTTACATTTCCAAAAAAGGTTATAATAGAGATTCTGAGCAATATTGACGAAACTGTGACCATTTCAAATTTTCGCCAAGTCATAGAATTTTTTCTCAAAACCCTCTTCATGACGACTCTACATTTTACCGGAAAAGGTGATGGTCCTACTATTGAAGAATTCCTACAAACGATAAAGCTCAAACATGGGAGATTTTGGAAGCCTATAGTACAGTTTAATTTGCGAGAGGATGCCGACAGATGGTGGAGATCACTAGGAATCAAACAGTTGAAAGACTTGTCGGATGAAAAATTTGAAAAACTCTTTATGGACAAATGGTCTTATGCTACAAAAAAGAAGGAAACTAAGGAGAAACATATGGGGTTATTTCCTACTGGTATCTCCTTATTACAGGTTCATGGATTGATTCAGAAGGAGAAAATCATTGTGTCTATAAATCCTAGTTGCAAGCAAAATCTCATAAATGTCAACTTGGCAAAAAAATTGCAAATTTCAGCAAAACAAATTGAAAACACACGAGTGGATGATAATGATGTTCAAATGTACAAGGATTTGAAGATTTCTATGGATAAGTATGTGTTGCATGGTGATTTTTATGCTTCTGAGATGGATAATATGGATGTTGTTTTGGGATATCCTTGGATGGAATCCCTAGGTACTATCAATATTAATGTACAGAAGAAATTCCTGAAGCTATGGTATAAAAAGAAGAAAATTACATTACAGGATATTTCCATCCATAAACAGGTAGAGCATATGGAGGCTGAAGCAAAAGATGTTCAAGTGACTAATATATCAGATGATGAGCCTTTGATGATCGACAACCAAACACAAATAGAGGCTGCAGAAGAAAAGACTACAGGTGATGATACATCAGAGGAGGGCTCAGTGGTTGAAGTCATATTGAAAAAGAAGACACCACAACAGGCACCACAGTAGGGTGAAGTCAAGCAGAAGACACCGTGGGTTAAAACTTCAACATATCATCACCCACATCACCCCGCAAGACAACCATCAAGATGGCAACCAGTTAGTCACAAGGACAACAACCCCCACAAGATGGATACAAAGGAGAGACGATCCACCTACTACACATCAACACAGAAGAGCGGCCACGGT
>APFE031610860.1:51956-69925 GCA_000404065.3 Pinus taeda | reverse complement strand
TAATAATGTAATAATGGGATGGGCCATAGTAATAAATAAGGTGGTTAACCCATGTCATGTAAGGGACCACAAGTAGTTAATAATAATGTAAGAGGCCCATGGTATTAGTTGATGGTATGAGGAAACCATGGTAATGATACATGGTATTTTATGTATGAGGCCTATATAGAGGCTAGAGACTCCACATGGAGGGGACATGAAGAGAAGTATTCTTGTATGAACATGCATATGGCTTGTGGAGTGTTCTCCTTCCTTAAGGAGTGAATGTATGGTGATGCCCTACCATAAGGGCTAATAATAAAGAAGCATTTCTATCTATTTCGATCTTGTTATTTATTGGGTTATTTCTGTTATCTCATATTTCTGGGTTAGATATACAACAAGCGGGCCTCTCTTCTAGGGCTTCGCGATCCGCCATTCCTGTGAGTGCCACTATGCATAGACTAGGTATAATATATTCCATTGGCATCACAACTTCTACGCCATACATGAGTTTGAAAGGTGTTTTCCCGATCAGTGTCTTGCAAATCGTTTTGTAGGCCCATATCACTGTGGGTATGCGCACATCCTAGTAATTTATCTTAGCATTGCAAACCTTCATCATTGCACTCTCCAGTATCTTATTGAATGCTTCCACCGTCCCATTGGCCTGCAGATGATAAGGGGTACTTTTCTGATGATACACCTAAAGTTCTTCTGTCAACGCACTGATTGTTTCATTGAGAAAGTGCATACCGCGATCACTCATCAAGATCTTTGGAAAACCAAATATTTTCAACACGTATTCAAAAATAAACTTTGCTGATGTTGCACCAGTACAGTCCTTCATAGGCTGCGCTTGTACCCACCTAGTCAAGTACTTAGTCGCGGTGATGATATACCACACACATGTATTCTTTCCTTGAGGTTGAATTGGAACCACAAAGTCAATCACCCATTTCTCGAATGGTTGTAACATCACCTACGGCATCAAAGGTAGTTCATCCCTCCTCAAATGGCCTACCAATCCTTTGACATGCACCACATGCCCTACAATATGATTTCTCATCCTTATGTAGGGTTGGCCACCACAAACCAGCATGCAGAACCTTTTGTGTTGTTTCTTTCCCTACATAATGCCCTCCTGCAGCTCCTCCATGAGCCTCTACGAGAATGCTGCTCCATTCAAAGTTAGGTACATAACGTCACAATATTTCATCTGACCCCATTTTGTACAAGTTTCCTACAAATAAGGAGAAGTTTGTCACGTGCACCACTAACTCCTTCTTTTGCTGGCTTGTATACCCTTTTGGAGTAGTTCTCGTCATCAGGAAATGTATGATATATTCAAAGTGACTGTCTGCGACGTGCACTGCAAAGATATGCATGTCAGGTAGCCCCTCCTCCAAATTAGTAGGTTTCTCTTCCATTTCAATCCATGACATATGACCAGGTCTCGCGTTCAGTCGTCTTGGCTTCACAATAACTTCAAAGTCATACTCCTGGAACAACAACAACCATATGCAGATCTTCCCCCCCAACATAGGCTTATTGACCATGTATTTCAATGCAGAATGATCCATATACATCTTATAATATTCACCCAGCAAATAGTGCCTGAACTTTTGGAGTGTGTACACCATGGCTAATCCTTCGCACTTTGTAGTGGAATAGTTATTTTCAGCCTTGGATATCTTCCTACTCGTGAATGTTATATGATGGTCCAATTCCCCCTCGCCAACCTGTGCCAACATAGCCCCCAGCACAATGCGTGAGGCATCCACATGCACATGAAATTCCTTCTTCTAGTCTGGGAAGACTAGGATTGGCCTGGTGACCATTTTCTCTTTTAGCACATCCAATCTCTTCAGGCATTCATCATTCCAATAGAACGTAGCATCCTTTTTCAACAATTTCTCCATGGGCGCAGTGATCTGGGCATAGCCCTTGATGAAATTCCTGTAGTATCTAGTATGCCCTAGAGTTGTGTGCAGCTGTTTCACATTCCTTAATGCCTCCAAGTTGATTATCACTGCGATCTTCAAGGGGTCTACCATCAATCCTTATCTGCATACCACATGACCCAACAGGATCCCGAAAGGGACACAAAATAGACACTTCTTTAGATTGAGTGTGATATGGTATCTTTGACATGTATCTAACATCAAGTGCAAACTTACCACATGGTGCTTGACCAATCCAAACATTGTCCAATCATCAAACTATACCTCCATAAACTTATGAATGAAATCTTTGAATGCCGCAATGACTACTCGCGAAAAGATTGTGGCACATTCTTCAACCCAAAAGGCATCACAGTGTACTGAAAACATCCCCATTCACCCACGAAGGTCGTATTACTTCTATCCTTAGGCATGATTTTGATTTGATGGTACCCAAAGAACCCATCAGCGAAAGAGTATGCTTCTTGGCTGCTTACATTATCCAGGACCTCGTCAATAAATGGAGTAGGGAAAGGATCATGCACACAAGCATCATTTAGCTTCTGGGGACCTATGCATATCCTTATTTCTTCTTTTTGTTTCTTTTCCTGAACCACTATCGGGCTTACCCAATCAGATTCTTCCACTGGTTCAATAATTCCTACAGCGAGCATCTTATCTAACTCAGCGTAGACCATTTCCTTATACTTCGGATTAAGGTGGTAAGGTCTTTTTTTTACAGGTTTTGCGTCTAGTTTCAAGGTGATCTTCATGATACCCAGGTCTCTTATTATCCCTTTTAAATCATAAAACTTCGTGGAGAACAAATCCTGATATTTTCGGAGGAGCTAAATGACCTTGTCTACTGTCGCATCATCCTAATAGTCCCCAATGTTTGCAAATTTCGGTTCTGCCTCTGTGCCAATGTTTACCTACCTAGTTTTCAATGGCGTGGTTAAGTCTAGATCCTCTATCTATGGACCTTCAACCTCACGGTGACCCTCTGTTTTTGGAATATTAATCTTTATGGGATCCTCGTCTTCTTCTTCAGTGGTCACGTTATAGCATTCCAGTGCATGACTTAGCTGGGTAGTCCAATTAGGTTGAACCAGGTCCAAAGGATATTGCAGTATCCTAAAGATTAATGCTTTAACCTCCTATAGTGCCATGTCAATACAATCAAACCCATCCTTAAAGTTGAATGTCATTATAAACCCCTAGCGTAAGATGTCCCATTCTTCAGTGCCATGGCAGAGCTCTATTTCCAAGTACCAATTCATTGGTATGACATCCAGGCTATGAAAAGATCGATGCACCCATTCAGGATGGGGCTCCGCTCCATAAGCCTTAGTCCATTTGGCCAGGTGATCAAGCAAATCATCCCTTCCATCATACTTATCTATCATCTGCACTTTTGGCTGCCCAAAATGTATTCTCATCATCCTCCTATAGTCATGTCAATCATCAAAATTATCCTTATGCGTACCCCACCATCTTGCAGGCGTAGCACAAGTACCCAATCCAAGGCCTAGAAGTGATGTTTCTCCGACAATTCTCTCTCAAATGCATCCAAAAAGTGCTCAACACCAGTTAGCCCATAATAGTGATGTAGATCCCTGACTTTTGATGACATGCAATGCAATGACTTGGTCGTCATATTACAACGCAGCGTAGATACTTCATGCAGCCGGTTCTGCCAGTGATCTAACTCTTCATTTTAATCTGACATGCAAGAGCTCTCATTGTCCCATGCAATATGCCCATCCACTATCAAATTTTCCCAATCCTGGTCTCACACCGTTATCTTGTAAATCTGGTGCAAATCATCATCACTTTCATATTCTCTGTTTAGCGCAGTCCTTCTACAGGATCCAGTGGCACCACTACATGGAGTGACTTCTTTTCAAATATCATCTTTCGCTTCTTCGGGTTAATTACCCCATTCATGTTAGTGGCCCAATCACTTCCAAGGAGCATAGGGTAGGGATTGCTATCATCCACAATCTCTATTACTTCAAAATCCGCCAGTGCACTCGCGCCCTCGATGTCAACCGTTACCCCTTGTAGCCTCTCCATACGGATAATTTTCTATTGGTTCACCATCCTTAACTGGATCGAAGACCACTAGAGCGCAGGTCTCCCCATTCTTTCCCATGTCTTCTTTGGAAAAACATTCACATCACACCCCAGATCTAAGATAACCTGGTCCATTTTGTATTCCCATATTTGTGCAGTGATTCTCATCTCACACCTGGTCCTTGCCTCATACTTGTCAAGCTTTCTGACTACACACAGTTCACCAGTAGCACCATCCTTGCCAGGACACCAATTGATTAGTTCCTACAAGCCCTTCACAGCCTTACTATCACAGAGCAATTTCATGCAGGTCTCCAAGAATGTGGTATTCATGGATGGGTCCATGTGTTCAACTGGATTCTCCTAACTTCCTGAGGTAGAGGCCTCAGCGAAGCTTTTCTTTGCTTCCATAAATATTTCTTTTGTGTGCTCCAAATCAACTCCAGTCTCCTTTTCTGGTGCTTTGTAGACCCATTCGCCTTCTACAGGTTTCTTGCCTTTATCCTCCCTAGTCGTAGTTCCTCTTTGCAGCATAATTTTTGCCTTAGGGTATTCCTCGCTAGGCTCAACCCTCATCATCTGGAGGTTCTGCGTCAGCTACGGAGGCTATGCCCCTTTTTTCGTGAATCTTAGCCAAAAATATTGGGCAATCCTCAGTCGCATGGTCAAACTAAGTACAATAATGGCATGAGAATCATGTCGGATTTAGATAGTCCCTCACATAGTGTCCTGGGCCTCCACAATTGTAACGAATCAATTGTCGTCAGTCTCTACCAAGCCCTTGTCCACCTCAGCCTCGATTGCGCCCCTAATACTCACCTTGCGCTCCCCCAATGCCTTGATCTGGAGGCCATGTTTTCCTGCACCCTATATGAAGGTGTCCTATCCATCATTAATTCTTAACTATAGATTTCTCTCATCATGACCTGCTGATTCACAAAAATTGCAAAAGAGCTATTGTGGTGTCTGTATGAATTTCTGTAGTAAATTGCAATTGTTGGGTGAATGTTTCCCAGCCACCTGACATATATTGCATTAGAGTGCGGGCCCTGTACTTGGCACTGCCACAACCTCTAGCTGTAGAGGCATTGGTCCCCCTACTGCCACATAGTTCGCGAAGACTGGGCAATGATCCTTGTCATGCCCTTGACCCTTGCATTTTAGGCACCAAACTTCTTTCCACGCCTTTGGGCGAGCTATTTTGTCCTTCTTCAAACTTTGCATTTCAAGACAAAGGTTTTGCAACTATGCATGAATCTGTTGAACCCCCAGATTAGCATCCTGCATTGGTGTCTCATGTAGTCTCATCGCGATTTCCAGAGCTTCTGCCTAGGTTCCAATCTTCTGTTGTGATAGAGCAACCCTTAGGTGGGGTAGGAGCGAAGCCACAAACCATTTGCGGTGTTGCTCATCATTTAGGTTCATGTTGGCTTCATGGATCATACACTTCAATATTTGATCCAAATCCCAGGGCATCTCCCTTGGCTTCATCATGATCTCCTTTAATCCCACAATCAACTGTGCTTGAGACTTTGGTCTATTGTATTCTCTATTTAGCATGACCTGGATATCTGCCAATGCGAATGTTGGGTTATCAGTACTATACTTAATGTACTACATTAGTGCGCATTCCTGCAAAGCACTGACCAGTGTGGCTTTCTTCATCTGGTCGTTCGTGATACCCTAATCTTCCCATACAGCCTTCACGATGAACCAAAACTAGTCCAAATCTTCATTTCTTATGCCCTTGAATATAGGTAGCTTTACAGAGTTCACCATGTTGAACAACGATGGAGGTGGGGGTGGTGTGGGCGATGGGGTGAGAAGTGAGGGTGAGGATGGAGGTAATGTGGATGGATGGGATGAGGATGGAGGTGGTGTAGGTATTGGCGGGAACCCTTATCTTATCAGCTAAACAGCGCTCAGTGGAGAAGACTATGTTTCTCCTTCATCGTCACTCAAAGGAGGCTCGATCAGTGGGCTATACTTAGGACCTTTTCTTCCCTTGTCCCTAAAAGACTTCTTGCTTCACGTAGTTCCAAAAATCAAGGTAGTTGCATGACCCGTTGTTCACACAAGATCATTTTAATCCAAGTATTTAGTGACTTCAAATACTTACCTCACAGTCCTTTAAAGAAGTGGCACCCTGCTTTGCTGTAACTGATAGAGGTATTGACCGCAAACTCTGTCACAAATCCTCCTATGATGCGATTGAGCTAATGGTTGACAACGCACGTGATCTTATCTTTAGAAGCTTCCAATCTCCTTACTAACTCTGGTGTCCAAACAATCATATTGTCAAGCCTCCACCGTCCTTGGTCATCTACCAACTTCGCAATCCACTCGTATAACCCAACCAGGAAGGAACAGAAGGAGATTTCATGTATTTCTGTGTATATGTATCTGTCCAACCACTGTTCTTTCTTCAATCGTTGATTCTTGTTTTCTTGTGCAGTGAATTCTTCAATCTTTCTATCCAACTAGTTTTCGATCTCTTTCTTGGTTGGATTCCAGTGATACGACATCGCACATCTCATTATGTAGATCTTGGTTGTGGCAGTGGAACCATTTGTTGGCTTGAGGGGGCCTAACCCAGGTTCAGATTTAGGCAGCCAAGCAAATCCCTACAATACTAGCCCTTTCGGCATCAATCCGCGGAGCATGGATTGAAGTCTCACCAAAGCAGTATAGGGGGATGCAAGAACCAAGTTTCCACACCCTGAGATAGTCATGATGTCAATTTTATACCCTTACTCCTATCTTCACACAGATCGATAAGCCTTTAGGGCTTATTTACGTACTTCTTCTTCCATATTTCATAACCTCCGTGAAGGTACCTGATTACCCTTTGCGCAACCCTAGATGATGATTTAGGCACTTACGCGCCTCTATAAGTAGGTTATTGACTTGGTTCCCAAATTTTCATAGGTATTAGCCAACTTTACCATACAATTAATATTATGCTTGCATAAACATATATTATTACTTGCATTTATGTAACATATGGAAACATATATTTTCGCACATCAACTTAACATTATATTTGAAACTTAACATTCAATATAGCATAATCGCAACATTTATAATAGTAGTAAAATAACACTCAATAGATGGAAAGTACACAGTAGGTTCAGAACACTTCTCTTTATTGATGATTCAGATTTTCAATATAGACTCTAACTGCCTTGCACATACAGCTGCAAGGATCCGCACACTTAGTTGCAAACTTCTACCCTAGGCCTCTATGCACTCAACTGCAAAGCCTGTTCCTCCACTAAGACTCTCACTCTTAGATGTCACAACCCTATGACATCAATGGCTCATGACTATTGAACTTCATTAGACACTCTAAGGCTCTCCTTTTTATACAATCCCATGGTCCACGGACCAAGGGAAAATCTCCAAAACCGACACAACCTATCTAGACTAAGGGAAAAAAACCCTCGTTTAAATTTAGATATCTTCACACTCTGCGACAACAAAATGTGGAGACTTTACATTCTTTATACAAAATTTAGGCATTCTTCCCCACAATTTGGGTTTGTAACCCCAAAATTGACCCCAAGGAGAATGCTCCCAACAAGTAGTCCTTGCACGCAAATTAATTTTGCTCGGTCTCGAAGGGAGCCGGCCAACCTGAAGGCACATGCAACAACTTGCTTGACTGATGGGAAAATTTGCAAATTTTAGGGAGGGAGTTGGGCTGGCTGCCTAGAGGGATTACACAATTTTTGGGCTAAACAGCCGATTGCTACACAGAATTGGGCAATTTTTGGGGTGAGGAGTCCTACTGCGACAAATTGCACAGTTTTTCCAGTGAAGCTTGACAGGAATAATTTCATAATTCTGGATCCCAACAGGCTTCCAGTCAGGATTGTGCAATTTTTGGAGGGAAGGCTGGTTCCCCTCAAGAATTTTGCAATTTCTTGAGGGAGCTACTCAACCTATAGTTGGACCAAGTCTAGACAAACACCATGTGATGGGGATGCAACAAGCTATCATGCATAGGCTGGAAATCTGCTAGAAAAACATTAAATCTCATGTACTTGACAGTGCAAAACATGTTGGTGAGGATGGTTGGTAGGGAGGCTCCAAAACAAAGCTAAGGAAAAATTTTTGAGGGTGTTTGTAGCCGCTAAAACACTTGGCGACACACTGGTAGAACTCTAGCTCTCTTAATGGACCTTGTTCGTGAAAAGAAAGCCTAATGCCTCCGTAAGTATTGTTCAGTTCTCTTTTCATCTTGGTTTCCACACTTGCTTGATTGTAAGATGTAGCATATGCCAAGCCCTTGGTCAGTCGACACACATTCCAAGCCAAGCGAACACAGTCGTTTCAATTGGGGATGAGGGGTATATTGGTGCACAAGTAGTATAGTTGTCAAAGTTTTAGTTTCATCTCTAGTGTTGCTCCACTGCTAGCAGGCCTGGACAGTACCCCAGTGGAGTCACAGAGGAGCACAAGCATCTCTTCACTACCAGTGAGCCTGGTCATTACCCCGGTAGAATTACTTACATCACCTCTTTGCACAAGAAGCCTTTCTCTTCTTTTTCCTTATTCATTTTTCATTTTTTTGGAAATTTTTCACTTTTTCATTTTTTCATTTTTCACTTTCATAACTGTGCATACTACTTATTCATTTCAGAGGCAGAAGAGGGATCCCAACTTATTGAGAGAAGAAGCGGTTGTTCCTTCAAAGAAGTAGTTTATGTATACCTCTGACGTTCTTCTTAAGGTTTTACCCCTCACCTTACTCTACTTGACTGAGTTGAAAAGGGTTAAACCAAAAACAACCGACTAGAGTAGGTGATACTAGTTAGCATGCAAGCGTTGTGTTTTCACCAAGGTTCACTTTGAACAATACATATTTTCCATTGATGTATCATGGACTGAAGACAACAAGTTCTTACATAAGAGAGCGGACAACAGATACCCAAATGTTGATAGTTGTACCAGTCCTCTTGTACTTTACCTAGCTTGTTTCAAGAGTCGTACATGGTTTCATGTGAAACTAACCTACGAGCACGAAATAAGCAACAAAAAAAAAAAAGCAGAAGCAGAAGTAAATGTGAAAGCAAAGTGGAAAGAAAACAAGCAAGCAGACAAACAAACATGCAAAGTAAGTAAGAAAACAAGCATGGAGGCAAACAACTCAAAAGAAAACACTACTCCTACTCCTAAGCTAACAATGCATGGCCCTAATCACGTGAAGTGATATTTCCAATGCAGCCACAGGCACATTCATCGACCCATGTTGGTGAAGGCATGGTTCACAAATCTCGTAGTTGCACAAACAAGAAATCATGAAAGATATAACGATGAAGACGAACACACTCTAAGCTTAAGTGCGTCCACAAAAAGGAAGTAAATGAAAGCGCATGACATGCACTATGTGGATTTTCCATGGTGTTGTGCTACACTGCGTCCAGATGTTGAGTGTATGCATTCTCTTGACTTTGACATGTGAAAGGTAGACCAATTACGTTGTGAAAGTGTGCTTTCTGTGTAAGATTCCTCCAATGCATGAGCGATGGGATCATGTAGTTTGAGTGGAGGAAGTGAAATCTAGGTGTTTTGTTGATCATCAATGCAAAGTAGAGAGTGATGAGAAGCCTTACGTATTTCAACAATTTCCTAATCAGAAGTGAAACCATCCTCAAGATAGCGAGGACCTGACATAACCATCAGCTTGGGCTGAAGTGCCTTGACAGTCTAGGGGTTTCAACTTTGTTGACAAATAGATCATCGTAGACTAGTGCCTTAGACAAATTAACAAAAATTAAATCAACATCGTGATAGATGAAGAAGTAGAGAGATCATGACAACCAAGATCAGAAAATTCAGAATGTTTGTCGGCATCCTCATGATTTGAAGAATCGTACAGAGGGGTAGATGAGAAGAAAGAATCAAACTCTACAATAGAGGAGGAATCAGAAGATGAAAATCCACAAACTCCAGGTGTGAGAAGATTAGTTTGAGAAAGAAGGAAGCCAAAAAGGTATAGTCCATCTGCTTTCTATTCAAATTTTTCTTTATCTATTACTGATGGTGATCCCAGAAATGTGAAGGAAGTAGTAGATTCAGAGGATGGAAAACTCTGGAAAGAGGTCATGGTCGATGAAATGCCATCTTTGCAAAAAAATGAGGCTTGGAATCTGGTGGAGTTGCCAGCTGGAAGGAAACCCGCTGGCAGCAAATGGGTGTTCAAGAAGAAGACAAATGCAAAAGGAAAGGTGGAGAAATACAAAGCTCGGTTGGTAGCAAAAGTTTATTCCCAGGTGTCGGGAATTGATTTTGGTGATATTTTTTCTCCTGTTGACAAGGTAGATTCTATTAGATTGATTTTATCTATTGTTGCTACTTTTGATTTTGAGGTAGAACAGATTGTGAAGACAACATTTCTTCACAGGGATCTAGAAGAAGAGATCTACATGAAGCAAACCTGAACAATTTGCGGTGAAGGGTACGAAAGAACTAGTATGCAATTTAAAAAAGTCTATGTATGGGTTAAAACAGACACCAAGGATGTGGTATCAGAAATTTGATAATTTATACGGGGAATTGGCTTCACCAAAAGAAAAGCAGATCACTGTGTGTATTTTAAATTAATTGGTGACTGTGTTATTTATTTGGTCTTATATGTGGATGATATGTTGCTGGTTAGAAATGATAAAGAAATTATCTAGGATTTGAAGACCCAACTATCGTCCAAATTTGACATGGAAGATCTTGGTGCTGCAAATTATATTTTGGGCATGGAAATTAAAAGAGATTGGGCAAAGAGGAAGCTCTGGTTAAACCAAAGGAAGTATGTCGAGATAATACTGCAGAGGTTTAATATGCATGATAGTAAATCAGTGAAGGTTCCTATTCTTATAGGTGTAAAGTTATCTGGCGAACAGTGTCCCAAGACACAAGAAGAGGAAGAGGAGATGCCCCGTGTTCCATATGTAAGTGCAGTCGGTAGCGTGATGTATGCAATAGTCTATACTAGACCAGACATTGCACATGCAGTGGGAGTATTGAGCAGGTTTATATCAAAACCAGGGAAGGAGCACTGGATAGCAGTGAAGCGGGTTTTCAAGTATTTGTGTGGCACTAGTGATTATGGTTTGTGCTACCAAGGAAGACCAGGATTGGATAGAGTATTGGATATTCATGGTGTTTTTGATGCAGACTAGGCTGGAGATTTGGATTAGAGAAGATCTACAAGTGGGTATGTGTTTAACCTATTTGGAGGTGCAATCAATTGGATGAGTAGGAAACAATTTGTAGTGGCACTATCAACTACAGAGGTTGATTACATGGCAGCCACTCATGCAAGCGAGGAAGCACTTTGGTTGCAAAGATTGTGTTCAAGTGGGGTTAGTACAGGGAGCTATAAGGATAGACTATGATAGCCAAAGTGCAATTTTCTTAGCAAAGAACCCTGCTTACCATTAAAAGACAAAGCACATTGATGTTCAGTATCACTTTATGAGGGATATGATAGAAGACAAAAAGGTGTTGCTGGTAAAGGTTGACACTTTGAAGAATACTGCAGATGCATTGACAAAGTCTGTGAGTTCTGAGAAGTTCTCTTGGTGTAGAGAAACAATGGGCATTTCAATGTTGGATAAATTACTAAGCTCTCCTGTGGCCCCTGTGGAAAGAAAACAACAAGTTGGAGAATGTTTGGTTGTGCTATATTCTTTCCACGACTAGCTCCCCTAGTTAACCGGGGGATTAGATAGGGGACCGAGCCCCACCTTTCGTTGCGTTGATTGTGCAACGGGGGGGTCTCAGGGAATTTGAGGGGGGTGGGTAGCCCCCCTCTACGGCGTCCAGGGCAACGCCCTAGGGAAATTTTTTTGGGACCCTATATTAGTTTGGGCGCACCTACCTATGGTTTTGTGCATGGTTTTCGCACATGGTTTTGGACGCGATGGTTTTCGATCCATGGTATTGGATGCTTCGACATGTATAAATATGTATTGTAACATTGAAAGGAACATAATGAAAAATTAAGATGGTAGTCCCAGTTTTGGGATCTAGGGGAAAATCTCTGTGTATATGTGTTTTATGTGTTATGCTATCACATTGTTTATTTTCTGTGTTTTAGAATTCATATGGAATTAATTTTTGTATGGGGTTAAAACCTACACGTCTCTAGGCCATACTTAATAGTGGGGAGGCTACATCATTCATCTCAACAAAAAGAAAAGAAAGTATATGGAAAAATACGTAATTATACCTCCAATCATGGGAGTGACTTAAAATTCCACTGTTCAAATCATAGCAATCACAATGCTAGTGGGTTCATCTCGTCCTCTTGAGACTTTTGACCATAAACATGACCTACTTCTAAAAGGTGCATTGTTCTCTCAAACTTCATGTCCGACAATCAATGAAAAGGGAATTTTTTGCAATGACCCCTGAGATGCACTACTCAAATTCAAACAAAAAATGCACCATTGTGATCCTTGTGAAATTTTGAGCAAAATAGATATAAACTTGACTATATTATGTCACTATCAATTTTGGCCCCTCAAGGAATCTTTCAGATTCCTCCACAGATTCTACATAGAATATTCCTAGAATAATCTAGGGTATATTCCCCTAGAATATATTATGTCTTGAAAAACACACTCGTGGCGGAGTTCCACCCTCCTAGTTCTAGGCTTGCATTGTCATTCCACTGATTTAAGTTATGTGACTCCTTGGCTCACTTGCTCTCCCTTCGTTCGTCCTGTGCTCACAAATTGAATCCCTTTATATGAATTTTTTTGGGCAGACTTACCAAATTGTGAGTTGGAAAGCTTGGTTGGCATCATAAAATTGGGTCTTTGGTTGGGTGATGGTAAGGGGTTCAAACCCCGCGACCCATTTTAAAAAATAATACCAAAAATTGTTAAATAAATCATCGACATATCTAACCATCGTCACTAGTTTGGTAAATTTTAATGCATAGGATTGACCACCGATAAATATAAATAAATCATCGCTACCAATTTTTTGATGTCATTGGTACAGTTATAATCATTCATCGGTCTTGAAACCATCGCCCAAATAAATTTAAAAATCGGCATAATTGTGTGACTTTTGGTTTGGAAAACATTTGGGCGTGAACGTTGAATAGTCTGCCTGTAAGTGTTTTGTTAACCGTCCAACATAATATTACCTAAGATAATATAATCGTCGTATAAACTTAACAATTGTTTGTTAACCAAATCATCGATAGTTTAATTGTTAAAATCCATCATAAGCCACCAGTTGGGTCAATTGTGGTCATTAATTTTAGGCCACTCAATGGGTGCCACATGGCACCATTTGATTAGGCCATGTGGCCCCATTCTATTGGGACACCCAATGCCTCTAACTTTGGTGGATGTCACCATATTTGGCAGTGCTGCTAAATTTAACTATCACTAAAAACCTACACTAACTTTATCTAAGGTCTACCAAATTTAACCGAAGATTTGGCCAAACTACAAAACTTAGTGATGACCAAATTTGTTTTGAGCTTTGTTTAACCCTTCCATTTTCCAATTTTGACCATAAATTTGTCTGGGCATAACTTCTACATACGGAGTCCTTGGATTGAGGCATTATTTACAACGTTGGAATCAAGACGATGAGCTCTTCAATTTGGTTTTGGTTTCACTGCAATCCAAGGACTTTGATCTTTGGGCCATTAGGATCCACTTGGATCAGTGGAAGGATAATCTAGAGATATTTACAGAAGGAAATGTTATCACAATTTGAGATTTGAGATTAAACTTTCAGGGACTTGAATTGGTTGTTTAAACTTTTTCTTAAAAAAAAAACGTGAAAGTGCTAACAATTAATTTTTCAGTGCAGTTTTAAAAATGAAATAAGAGAATCATTGACAAATCAAATGATAGTGATATGGTCCATATGATAAAATGAAGGTGTTGATAAATTAATGATCAGTGCAGCCTATTATTCAGAAATAGTTGGCACGAACAAATCAAACATCAACACATGATTCGATGATTGCTGCATAGTACCAGGATGACATTTGATATGGTTCCCTCCAAAGCTATGACATATAGTCATCATGAATTCATTACAAATGAATTACGGTTGGGATGGTTAAGGTATAAGGCGTATATCTCGTTATCATTCCAACCAAAAGGCCAGAAAATCAATTTCTTCATGGCATAGGAGGTTCATGTATTTTGTTTTCATTCCAAATATTAGTGCCACCATTTCAGTGTCAGTTCCAATTTTTTTGGTTTATTGTTGGAAACCATGGGGAAACCACGTCATTTGCAGAGAGGATAACCGGGAGGCCTTGAGATCATTGAAGCCATCCTAGAACTCTAGGAACAGTTTCAACAAGCACGATGGGAGTGGGTTAAGCTTTTGCAGAGGGGTTCGATTAGAAGAATGTTAACATCACTGACATTTCTTTTCTGGTCACAGAGGACACATTTTCAAAGGAAACAGGCCTCCCTGTCGATGGAGACTGATGGTTTGAAAAAAAAAACCCTAGCAAGAATCAACATTCCATTTTTCCTTAAATACGAGCACAGAGATGAACCTTGGTGATTAGGTGTGCAGAGGTCTTGACTTAAAAAAGAGTGGCACAAGACTCTGAAAATTATTCAAATATATTTCACCTGTGAAGGGAGCTACAATAGAATGGGTATGTACCACTTTAAATTTCTAACACACATTTCTTGGTAAGCACGTATGAATATGCCATATTTTTTGTTGATGAGCTTGAGAAAAACCTCTCCTAAGGTTTGAGGCAAGCCAAATTCCTTTGTTTTTCATAAAGCCTTTATTAAATTGTTGGTTGTTAATCATTTAAAGAAAATAAATAGAACTTGGGAACATTTTTTTATTCTAGGGAGGTTTCGTTGGGACAGTAAACCCTAAGCCTGAAACCAGCAAATGAAGGAAACATAAGGGTGTTGTGAAAATTGTTAAAGCCTTAGGGGAATCCTCTTCCATTAAAATGAGGAGTAAGGGGAGGGTGTCACAACCTGAAACCCCTGTTACAGTACCTAGATTAAAAAGGGTTTATACTAGGAAGGGGAAAATAGCCATGAGAGATAGAACTTTGTTCCCTCCCTATGAACTAGAGGAATTCAAGGTTGCAAACCCTCTAGAGAAAATTCTTGCAGATTAACCAGTTGAGGTTGCAAAATACAAACCTAGTGAAACATACGAGGGAAAACTTATCACAGTGCAAAAGAAGAGGAAAAAGGAACCTACCCTTGCTTAAATAGATGTGGTTCGAAAGCCCCGTAGTATATTTCCAAACAAAATCAAGATCAAGTTTAAATTGAATCAAAACCCTTCCCTAGTAAACCAAGTCATTGAGTTAAACGATTCACCATTAAAGGATATGGTGATAAACAAGGAAAAGGGTTCTAGTTCCAAGAAGCAGAAGAAGGTCCCTAAGGCCAAAACTAGGACGACTAAAAAGGTGAAAACAAATCAAACAAATGAGGTGGACCTTTTACTAATGGAAACAGAGAAGCTCAAATGAAATTTTCTAAACCACGTTGCTAATTAATTTGTCAATGTTCCTTTTTTATAGTTTTACATAGAGGGCTAACAATTATTTTGTTAACAGTAGTTTGTTCTTTTCTCTATTTTAGCAGTGCATTGCAAGTTTCCTCTCGATATATATTGCTAACTATTTTTTCAGTGCCCAAATATTTTGCATGATTTTGGCAATGATAAATAGATATTTTTTGTTAAATTTATCTGGATGGATATGTTTACACAATTGATATCATTGTTGAGGATCATATCATAGGTCTAAGGAGATGGGCTATTTTGAGCATAGTAATGAATATTTGAGTAGGATTCTGAGACAGAATAAGGTGGGTTTCTGAATTTTATGGCAAAATATTAGCTACTTTCTTTCATTCCTTTTCTTCAGCAATCTACCAGCTAAATCTCCACTTTTATTTGCAATTTGTTTATCATGTATCATGAAATTCAAGAGACAATGCATTAAGTATTTATTTCGTAAATGCATATTAGATTTAGCATAAGAGATAGGATATATTTTCTAAAAATAGTTTGTAATTGAATTTTCCTAGAATAATGTATTTGGTTTGTAAGAAAATCTCTATAAATTTATTCCAAAATATAGAACAGAGGTTGGGAATTTTTGGAAAAAACCTTGTGTATTGTTGTAGACTTTGAGATTAATATTTCACTATAAACAGACTTATATGCCCAATTTTCATAGATTCATGTATGAATTATTTCATGTCTATTTCTATTGTGTTTAACTTCTCATTAGCCACAGCTTTTGAACATTAGTCTTCAGTATTTGGACAAAAATGGATGAATTATAATTCATGTGGAATTTCTCATATTCATGTTATTCATATGCTTAATTATTTTTTCAGCTTAAATATCATTGCAAAAATCTCAATGATTTGTTTTTATGTTTATCTGCTATAGTCTTCTACATACCTTGACGATAACATGTCAAAGAAACCATGAATTATCTTTCCTTTAGTTATAGTTTTTCATGTAATTTGTTTAGAAAGTATTTATTTTTTGTTAGAGACTCCATGCCTAATGGTCCCTTTCTATCCATTCCAAACCAATTTCATATGTTACCAATTAAATATGGCCAATGAGTTTAGTCACCTTCTGCTAAAGTGAACTTAAGTGGTAGAGTTAAGGAGAAATCCCTCTCAAATTGAAGGGCCATCTTTCAATCTCAAAGTAGTCTTAAGGTTTCCTTAGTGAGTTTCTTTCCACACCCAAGGAAAATTTCTGAGTGATAACAAGCAGGAAGTTGGCAGAGTGGTGATGAGTTGGTGGTAGATGTTTTAGCGGGTTTGACCAAACAGTATATGGCGTGGGATAGTTGGAGAGAATATATCATAAAATATATGAGATGGTTAGCCAGGATGGAGGACATCTACAAGAAATGTAGAGTAGGCCAAATAAGACCAAGATTCTAGGGTGGATGAATAAGAGGACTTGTCCGAGAGAGTTCAAGGGTTGGGATGAAATAGGAAGAATGAATTTTCGAGACCTTGTCTTTTGTTATAATAGTTCTAGATGTTAACTGTATGTGTTTGTAGTTACTGTGTAGTAGAGGTGTAAAGGAAATAGTTCGTAGTGAAGTCTATTATGTTTTTGCCTTGTAATGGTTATTGTATTGTTCCCTGAGTAATATAGAAGGTTGGTGAGCCGAGTTCTAAATGACTTCTCTTGTATCACATTCTGACCTTTTGTTTTATTATGAAGTAATGAAAGGAACCATGGATTTCCTCCTCTATATGGGTGTATAAATGTGTTGTGTAGTTGATCTTAATGTTTATTTGTTCATTTTATGTTTAATGATATCATGTTGAACCAATGTCTCTTAATGTCTCGAGTGGTTGAGAGGATATATAGTCTTGTGATAGTTTTATTATGTTAAAACATATTTGTGATGAATGGTAAGTTGCTTTACTAATTTGGAAAAGGCTGATGAGGAAAATAGTATATTTGGTATTACCATTATAAGTAATGACCTATGCACTAAATAGCAAGTGTAAGAACTGATGAAGTTCCACATAGCTCGCAGCCTCAACATGACTACTAGGTGTCTGGCTAATAGGTGTTTGAAGTCTCATGCTATAAAATGAAGTTCTAGTGTCACATAATTATAGTAATCCCATTTGACTTTGGAAACCTAGTTCCAATAGCCCCCCATAGCATCTTAGGTGAGACTTCATCCACTGTAACAGCCAAAAACGGATATCTAATTAACTTATTAACATTAAATTTAAACTATGAAGAGTGCTTACCTAAGCTTACCTATGGTAGAAATAGGCTTACCGCAACAGGGTTTTGGGGACGACTCTCCTCCCAACCGTAGGCTCAATTGTACAGAATTCTGCTACAACTGGCCACCCCCGAGCCCTCAATCAATGACTACTGCCAGTGCTCCTAAGTCTTAGTATACCATTCTCCCAAGAGAATGAAAGATAGAATCTC